>JAATLQ010016956.1:9334-44067 GCA_013421005.1 Heliconius erato x Heliconius himera | reverse complement strand
TTCTCTCTGACTACCTCGCTAGGGATAAAGCGTGAAGCTAAGTTAAGTTATAAGTTATAACATTAGATTTTGGTAAAAAATATTGCAAAAATTTAAAACGGAGATTACGCGCTTTTTGACTAGCAAAGTCATTAATCACATTTTCAAAATCAATAGTATCGACTAGTTCATGTTCAATTGACATGATAGCGAGATTGTATTTTTCATTTTCATTCTCTTATTTTTCTTGTACATTCCTTAATTCTTGATTGAAAAAAAATTAGAAGAATTGATCGTAGACTTTGTTGCCCCTTTCCATTTGTTGCCCGGTGCGACCGCACCGCTCGCACCCCCCCAGCTACGCCACTGGAAGTAAGCGAAAATATAAATTTAAATAAATATTGCATTTCCTCGAGTGGAGGTCGAACCTACAAATATACAACAAATATACAAATTTATTTCGTCACAGTGTCTCTTGTGTTAGCTAGGTGTTAGTTACTTGACTCAATTTACCATTTTAAATGAAACTATTTTACCGGATTTATCGCGTATATTTTGTATTATACATTTTTGGAAATCAGACGTTTCGAACACTTTGCAGTTGTCCGTGGTCACGGGTAGTTTACCCGTATGTGTAGAATACAAAATATACGCGATAAATCCGGTTAAAATAGTTTCATTTAAAATGTGTAATAATCGTGAAAATCAAGGAACTTATCAATTTATCATTTTTCAATATTAGAATTTAATATCTAAGTCCTTTTTTAACACAATTACTTTTGATACAACCTTACCAATGATTGGATATTTTTTAACCAACTCCGACAAATATCTCTAGCCTCATATTTTTTAATGTTGCCATCATTTAAAATAATATTTTACATTAATCTAAAAAAAAAATTTTTAAACGTTTAAAGGTAAATATTTTATTAGATTTATTTAATAATTCTTGTTAAAATTATAAATAAATTATCTGATTACTCACTATCTTAAAATCGAAACACTACAAAAGTGTTTCTTATACTCTTCTTTATCTTGCTTTTCCGTCGAATTAAGGTCACTTAAAAGCCATTTAGATAGGCTTGTTTACTTTAGCTTAGATAGCTTTAAAGAAAAGAGAAATTTTAGACCGTAGATCTGTATATCGGATATCAAGTTCAGCTTGGTACATCCATAAGATCTCGAGACAAATGGTCTTGATAAACGGACGGATGAATAACATAGTGATCCTATAAGAATATTTTTTTTCCTTTGAGGAACGGAACCCTAAATATTAAAAATGTATTTTTAGTTTTCAATAATCTATTAATTAAAAAATTTTCTATCACATTATATTTCAAGTACAGAGCATTGGCATAATTCCAAAAGCAAAAGACATTTCTCTAATTGGATTTAAGATTCACCACTTTATGTAAGCTGCAATTTAATATGGGACTAGATAAGATTTCCTTTTAGCGTCCTGCTATTTTTTTCTTCACTTTATCTATTTAAAGAACTCTATTTAATAAGAAAGAAGAACATTCAAAATCGAATTTTGTCTGGTCTTTTTTTCAGCTTCACTTGCGCTTAATGTTTGTAAGATAAATCGATGCCCACATGTCGCCGAAGTTTCGAGACATTGTGTGTGCAATGGCGGAGTTTATCTCCGCACTTTGTCTATCAGAGCTGAGAAATGAACAAAAAAAATATAATTATACCCCCAAATGGGAACCTATAATCGTCCATCGTCGTCATAATCGTCGTCGTTTAATTAATAGTACCGTATATTTGAATATTCTTCAAAGAGGACCTTAGTGTACGTTGTATAAAACCAAACTACCAAGTCTCTAATAATACAATATTTATGACCATATTCACCATCAGTGGAGCAGGAAAATAAGATCATTACTTATCTAGATTCAAGACTAGAACATATATAACGCCTATTGATATTTCCTATATTTTATGAAGAAATCAATTCCATTACGAAAAATATG
This sequence comes from Heliconius erato x Heliconius himera, assembly GCA_013421005.1. Taxonomy (NCBI): domain Eukaryota; kingdom Metazoa; phylum Arthropoda; class Insecta; order Lepidoptera; family Nymphalidae; genus Heliconius; species Heliconius erato x Heliconius himera. The sequence continues at coordinate 42,112 of JAATLQ010016956.1, read as the reverse complement.
ATTGGATAAGTTATCTTTTTTTTGTGTATTTCGACGAAAATAATCCGAAAATAAATTGTTGTATCTTTTCAAGAAAATTGAGAGGAAATAATATAATAACATATTTCTATACAAGCAACTCCCCACTCTCCACAATGTTTTTGAGCGTTGAGTGGTGGATCTTGTTACCAGACTGAAGAAGTGAAAATAATTCATTCTCCTTGGATTGAATCTAGTTTCACTAGACTCACAACTGTCGCGTTTTCATTCAGACGTTGTGCCGCTGCACTACGATGGCTTTATCTATTTATTTTTAGTTTCACGCTGTATCAGTAGTGTAGGCAGAGGGTTCACATCCCCAAGTGGAAATCGAACCCACAGCCGTCCCGTTTACAGTCACAGTGGCGCAAATGCGCCACTTTCGTCGTTTTCGACGTTTTCGTTCGGCGTAGTGGCATAAATATGCCACTACGCCGCCACGGTTTTATCTAATAACTAACCTTATTCCCAAGTATACGAACAGCGTAAACATGTCATAGTCATGCCGAGACATCAGTCAAGTAAAACGGCTTATCACGGTGCCACAACTTGCTTCTATCTGCCATATTAGTACACCTAATAGATACTGAAAGTAAAAATATCTAAGTATTGTTATCGTTATTATACATTAGCGGCCCGCCCACAGCTTCGCCCGCTTAAAATACATGATTAACTCTATATATAATAACATCTCTATTTATTCCTTTTCCTGTATATCAGGACAAGCAAAGGGAACCTAACGTTAAGTCACTTCGTATCGCAAATTTGCACAGTGGCTTAACTACGATTGTAAAGGGCGGATGTGCGTTCGATTCCCACTCGGGAAAGTCAACTATTCATTTACTCCTCTAGAAAGTTGAGCCTAAAATGGATAATAGAGTGTCTTAACACAACGTTCTTTCTACCATGTTTGCGGTAAACAGTCAAGTCAAAGTGTAAGAAATGCAATTTTGCACAATAAATTACATGCATACATATAGGCATATAATTTTGCTATAATTTTGCATAGGAGAAGAAAAAATATTTTTCACACACAATTACAATAAATACGTGGATTTTTAAAAGGGAATTTCACGTAAAAAGGGTAAAGCAAGTTGTTGACCCGAATATTACCTCGGATGTGAAACGTAAAAGCTATTCATCCATCCATTTATCATGCATCATGATGAACATTAGTCATCTATTGTTATTTTAAATAGCGTTACTTGCCGTAGTATCAGCTGAGATGGTCACATAAATCAAATTTAATGTCGGAAATTGTTAGTTTACCTAAGACCTCTTAGCTTGTATAGTACAAACATTTGCCTATATGAAAATAAAATATATTAAAGTATATCTGTTAAGTTGGGTATACTTTTAGCTGACTTAGCTATGGGTATAGTAAGTAGCTAGTCCACTAGTCGTAAGTGTCGATTCGATTCCAATTCTTTTTAAATTTATCTAACAATCTGAAACCAAGAATATCATGTATAAGATAGCATTGTTATTTTAAAAAAATATATTATGGTTCTTCTAATAGTTTCTTTGAAGATATTATCACATTTTAATATATCCTACGCCTCACTGGCCTTACCATCGCTGGCCTTACCATCATTGGCCTTAGCAGCAAGGCGTACATTTAAGTATACTTGGACGCAAATCTTAAGTATGCTTGGATGAACATAGTTATAACGAATAATATAAGAAATATAAAAAGCTTATAAAAAAAACACATTATATAAAAAAATTGAGTTTAATTTTCCTAACTACATTATAAAAGAATATGGAAAATAAGAACAGTCGTAGTACTGTACTGATAATAAAAAGAAATGTCTACTATACAAAAATCAAATGAAACAAAGTCTCTGTAAAATATTAAAAATTCACCGTAAAAGTATTCAAAATGAAATCACCTACCTACCTGTCTTTATGTTCTTAAAAAAAGTATTTTTCAAACAAAATTGGCAATTTTATCCGCGATAAGTTAAAGAGAAAAAAAGCACGCTGCTCATTGAAGTTCAGGCATTGTAATGGAATTTCGAACGGAACTTCCACCCGATATTTGGATGCATGAAAGCTGAAAGGAAATTTTACAGGATCACCATAAAAACTGATGACCTGCTATACTGCACTACTTTGAAAATTTAAGCGTGTTATTTTAAAAATAAGAAAATTGATTTGTTTTTCAAAAATTTTTTGAGTTCCACATGCCAAAAGTAAAAAACGGAGTCCTTATAGGATCACTTTGTTGTCTGTATGTCTGTCTGCCCATCTGTCAAGACTATTGATCTCAAGAACGTGGATGTATCAAGCTAAAATTAATGTCAGATATCCAGGTATACAGTCCTTTGGAGCATAAAAAAATAGCTTCACGCTTTATCCCTAGCGGAGTAGTCAGAGGCCGGTTCGGCAAACGTTACGGTAAGCTTTTAAATCAACAATCAAAAGGTTCAAAACAAAAAAACGGATATTGTAGCATCGTTTTTGTTGTATTTTGTATGAAATTCACCGCGTAATCAAAACCTATATGAAAAGAAGTAAGAATAGTACAGAAAAAATAAAAAAAAATACATTATAAATAAGAAGAAATTTATAAAAATAATTGGTTATTTGAGTTATATTGTGTTTATTGTATTGGAGCGGTAAGTAGGCTCGTGAAAATATCGGAAAGAATAGCCTTTAAGTTGTTCTACAATCTCCTATGTCTTACAATGAAAGTTTCATAAAAATGAATTGAGTTGTTGCCGATATTAGCCCGAACATAAAAATTAAAATCTTTTGTTTGTGTATTGTGTAAATACAATGCATATATTCATTCGAAAAAGAGCTGTAACAGTTACTTTGGAATCACAGACATACACTTGAATTTTATTTACATGTAGTGATACTTCTTTTTTAAAAACATATTTAAAAAAGTAAAATTTTAAACGTACAAAGCGCTCGACGCCAATTAAGTTTTACAATATATGTACATACGCTCTTATCAGTCTACGACGAAATTCTTATACACTCGTTATAATTTACTTTTATTGTTAACATATCTCTAGGGATATTTTTAGAAGTTTCCGCTATTCAAAGATTATTTATTAAAAGTTTTGTTTGAGAATCCTGGTAAATTTATCTCTTCCCTATTTCGCAAAATGCGGTATTCAAGTCCACAATTGGTATTGTTGGGCGGAGAAAATTAAAACTTTCAATATAAACATTATAATAATAGTAAAGATAAAAAATCAGTTTCACGCTGTATCCTGCACACATCAGGGTAGGCAGAGGGAACCTAGCATTAAGATATAAGTATATAGACCAAGTGTATGTAGTTAGTATATTGAAATAAAAAAAATATATAAACATTCATCCAAGGGTAAATCGAACCTACAACTGCCGTGTGCATAATAAGACTTCGTAACCGCATCTAAATATTATATAATTTCTGTATTTAAACAAAATTACTTACTTGTATAACGACGTTAATCCAATTAAGCTCTAGAAAAGGTAAAGTCATTACTTGCTAATATTATTTGCACGAAAAATATTATAATAATTTGTTCTAACTAAAAATATTAACGTCATGAGGGAAGAATGTGGTGGAATTTCACAGTTAGAGTCAGTGAACTTTGAAGGCTCTTGACCTTAGGTGGACTATCTGTAATTTGGTCGTGGCTTCGATGCTCGTTCGGGGGAATGAATAATTTTCCGCTCTATTAAGATACCCGTTGATCTCCTTCATTCCTCACGCCTCGAATTCGAGTGGAAATCACTGGGGTAGAAGCTATTTGGTATTTGAGTTCTGAATATAAATTGAGGTTCTAATTGTCGGTGCCTTATAAAAATATTTATTATTCTCTTAAAATATTTATTATTCTCATTTTCCTCGTTCTCGTACAGAAGCGCAGCGCGGCGATGAGTTTCGCCACTCAGTACGTAATGCCTCTGGAATTTGGCGAAAAATGGGTAACGGAAATGTCTTAATGAAAAAGGAATCGCATATCACTAGGTTCCCATATTCTTTCAGGCTACCTGTTACATGCATGCATAGTACATGTTATATGCGGGATACAGCGGGAAGCTAAAAAAATCAAAGGTTATTTCCGGATATTTTTAAGGATATGGAATAATTTAGATTTAACGTTTTGTAGTCCACACAAACGAAGTCTGTTAAACGCTAATAGTAATAAATAGAAGATTAATAGATATAGATAAAGAGTAGAAGTACAATTGTAACAGAAAATCTATTTTGCCATTATATTTAACAGTCAAATAGTCAGCTATTGATCGAACGGTTGGAATACAATATTGGCGCAAATAGAAAGGCGTTATATAGTAGTCACGGTCAATCGGTTCTCAGTTTTATAGAAAGACTAGAAAACATTTTCTATTTAAAAGTTTTAGTTGGCTTAGAATTTTTATGAGTGTAGATAAACAGATATTCAGACAGTGAGGAGTAGAAATGGCTGTAAACTGATGGTCGTAGGTTCGATCCCTAATCGAGGGAATATTGTAATATTTAATTTATATTTGATTCAACGCTCTGGTAGTGTAAGGTCTATTTTGATAACCGCAATATTTTGACTTTGGAGTGCTTGCACTAGGTTCTCTCCTTGCTACGAGAGTTTCAGGGAGTTGTCCTTTTTATGGTTTCAATGATAATTAGATATATTATAGATATTTTTCAGTAATAAATAAACTTTACTCCAATTTAAAATCCTATAAGTAGCATCTAAAATGTTCTAAACGTAAATTTTCTATTTAAGTCAGAAGCATGAATCAATGAATCTAAACTAGCAAGCTCGTTCTGGTATTAGAATGAATGAGGGTATTTTTAAGCTTTATAAAGAAAAGCTGGAAAGCTTTTAGGTTTAAAATAATGAATATTATTTTAAATTATAAATGGTTTAGTAGGAATATTAAATGTGAATGATCTGTAGCGGCTTAATTTTCTAAGTGGTGTAATATATTATGTATATTTTATTTAGATTAAACTTGCAAAGCTTGTTTGCTTATATTCAGTTGAATATTATATACATAACGATTCATGTACGTAAAGATTTTTTATTTCGAAGTTAGAAAAAATCTACGATGTAACTTTACACGTGTTTTTGATTTCAAATTGTTTATTTTAAATATAAAAAAAGGAAATTATTCAAAAATGCAGAAATCTTTTGAAACTTAATAAAAATCATTCAGGTATGCATCTTTCATCATTCTTCTATCACTGTCATCCGTCATAAGTCATCTACTGCTGGTCTACTAGTCTAACAGCAGTGACCACTCATTTTAAGCATTTTTATAAGGCCGGTCGTGGCGCAGCGGCAAGAGGTGTGACTGCAAAACCGACTGGTTGTGGGTCGATCCCCACTCGAGGAGATGAAATATTTACTTAAATTTATATTTCCATTTCTTCGCTCTGGTGTTGAGGTTAAGCGCGGCGTTGAGTTCTGCCACTCAACACGCAATGCCTCCAGAATTCGGCAAAAAGTGGGGAACGGAGTGTCTTAACACTAGGTTCCCTCTGCCTACCCTGCTGTGTGCGGGATACAGTGTGAAGCTAATTTTTTTATAAGGATGTAAGAGAGTCATGTACCATTATCCCCTCCTTCACTCAAACTTAAACTACTGTTTTACCCTAAAATATTAAAAGTGTTGATTTTATTAAATATTTTTTTTAAATAAGCATAAGTTTAATTAAAATTTAACAACAACAACAACATCTATATTCTAAGAGCGTATCATGAAATTTTATGATTATCAGTCCAATTTGATTTGTTCGTAAAATATCTATAAAAGTATATCGCACATGTATATGGACATCTCGTCTAGAGCTCTCAATAAAATATTTAAATTTATTTTGTAATATGTGTAAACCAGTAAGGTACTCAATGGTTTATAGTAACAAAGTTTATTTTTTTACACTTATTTTAACTTAAATTGCAATAAAAATATCGGTTAAGTGTGAGTCGGACTCGCGCACCGAGGCTTCCGCCAACAATTTCAGGATTGTACGTCAACTGGGAAAAGGAAAGGGTTGCCTCTACTTATCACACTACCATATTTGGATAATAAGTAGAAAGCAGAATGATTTGCCAATACACATTACACACCTTATATCTTCCATTTGGCAATTCCATTGACTGAAGTGTCTGAATAGGAACAGGTATCTTAACATTTTTGGTTCCCAGGTTCCTTCTGCCTCCCAATGTGCGGAACACGCTGTAGTGAATATCTGTCTTTTAAATGTTATTTCTAAAGTTACATAAACTTGAATGTTTAGGCTTCATTAAAGTTACTGAACAGAATGCCACGTGATAATTCATTCGGCTCTAAGATTAGCAAGCACGTCGTAGGTAAACAAGATGGTGTTTACTTGTTTGTTATATAGCGTTCGGTGTCACAGACGGAATGATTATCTGTATATATACATATAATTATACAAAACTCCTGCATTGCTAAGTGGTTGAAAGGCAACACACAGATAAGAATGATGGGCTTTGAAAGTTATAACTGGGCATGTAGGTAGATTGGTTAAGGAGTGATGAGGAAGCACTAAAAAATATATTTTTTTAAATTACTCTAAAATTTTAATGTTGTATTTTACGCTTAAATATCCTACACATGCAAATGTTGTACGCGACTATTCTTATAAAATAACTCGTCCAACTGACATCTGATGAAAGGCAATGGGAAAGGTATTGTTTCGCAATCACTTTTTATTCTAACATGAAATATATACAATACCTCTATGACATGGTAGATTGGTTCCAAGTTATAGGAAAACGCGTTAGAAAGAAGTATTCCTGTATACGCGTTTTATATAATTTACTCACGTTTTTTTTTCTCGCTAAAGGATGTTTAAATCAAATATTACCAAAAAATTATATTATGAAAGAAATATGTACGTTTTATTAAAGTCAAACTGTACCGAGAACGTTTAAAGTAAAAAAGAAACCTATTTCAACCGGATTTCATAATGAAAACTTAACCAAACTATTATAGAAGTGTTCCAATAAAAAAATAGTCATCGAAATCTGTTGGCGGGATATTGAGTTATTCGTCGATTTGTCGCGCACATACTTAATGCAAATATAATATAGTTTTCTCTTAAGGGAAGGACTAGCATTTAAATAAAAAAATAATCATCAAAGTCGGCTTACCCTGTTAAAATTTCTGGGGTAACAAACATAAAAAATACAATTGAATCGATTACCTTCCTCCTCTTAACCTTTTTTTATAGAATTCGTTAAAAAAAAAATTAAATAATTTAATAACCACACAATAGACACACGTGCGAAATTAATTATCAACTCTACAAATTATTATAAATTTTACAGTATAGAAATATAATGTGGGAAATCTAATTCGTTATGGAGAAATGCCCGTGTTATACGGGAGTTTGAAATTGCGTAAGAGATTGCGCTATGAGAGTACCACTGCCAGTTTATATTAGGTTTGTTATGATAATTTGTATTATTATTTCTATTTTAAACACAATTATGATAGATGTAACAATTTAAATTAAACCAGTTTAAATTATATTTTTAAATACCTTTTTTTCTTTGTTCTGCCTTGAAATTCAATTTAATTATAAATAACGGATTTCATATAATAATTAAATACAAAGTATTTTAATCTAAAAGAAAAAAAAATTGGTGAATTATAAATGTATCAATGCTCTTTCACTTTGAATAAATCTAAATGTATCTCAAAAAATCTAGAATTGAGGCATATTTATGCTCTAGATTAATCATTAATCGACGGTTGTGAGTTTCAATCCCATTCGGAAAAGTATTTTTTTTAATTTCCTCACTCTTGAGCCTTAACACTATAATCACTGCACATACGTTGCAAAAACGTCAAAAGCATAAAGCAAAAAAAATAGAGAAAGACTCTCAGAGATTCCCCGTGAAAAGTTTTAATTTAATGAATTTGAAAGATTTATATCGCAAAAACGAATAAATGACTAAAAGTATAATCCCATTAAAAGATTATGTATTAATATATCCTAGATTTATTTAGTATTATGGACTACTTTTTCATTAAATATCTATAAAGAGTTTTGTAGTTTATCCCGTGGGTGCCTTTATATTGCCCAAGATAAAAGATATATTGGATATATACGGAGAATATGCCATTTTTATTTATCTAGTAATGCAACCGCGGCTTCTCTACCTTGAACTTTACAATCATATAATTCTGAATTGTTTTCATGTTCTAATACACCTTTGCAGGGCGAGTTTAATACTTCGTTTACACAATTGAAATTTCCACAAGAATTTTTATTGTTTTGTCTGACTTGCACTTGACCAGCTTATTATTCTATAAACATAAAATTGCTATTTTTCTAGATACTAAAATATAAGTCTTTTAAAAATAAATAAATAAATCAGCTTCGCCGCACACTGCAGGGTAGGCAGAGGGAATCTAGTGTTGAGACACTCCGTTCTCCACTTTCTGCCGAATTCTGGAGGCATTGCGTGTTGAGTGGCAGAACTCAACGCCGCGCCGAGTCGCGTGGAGGACAAACCTCGACACCAGAGCGAAGAAATGGAAATATACATTTAAGTAAATATTTCACCTCCTCGAGTGGGGATCGAACCCACAACCAGTCGGCTTTACAGTAACACCCTGTGTCCCTGCGCCACGACTGACTTCTAAAGTCTTTTAACTGTAAAATTTTGAAAACACGCTTTCTTTATAAAAAGGAGCTACACAAAGGTACACAATAAGTGTTTAGGGCCCTGGGTGTATCGTGAACAGTGTCTATTCTCAAAGGCTTAGATAAATCTTTTTCAGATTTAAGTATCAGATTGTAGTACGATACAAGCACTCATTGAGTATAGCGCTAAAATATCCTGTTTACTTTATATTTTATTCACAAGTAGTCTATACCTGTGGTCGTAGTCACAGTATGTCATATAAAAACTGGATCCCAGGGCCCTCAAACCTGTGTCAATTTGGCAAAGCTGAAATTTTGAGGATTTTATTAGTCTAATATGTAGTTAAGACGGTATGTTTACTTACTAACTTGAAAGTGGCTTTTACAGAAGTGGTGCCACCTAAGACACTTAAAATCGATGCTTAAAATAGTAACGCAAATAATATTTGTAAAAGGAGACAAACGATTGCATACATTTTTGAGTCCAGAATGGAAAGAGACGAAAATGGTATGTTTTAATAAATTTAGGTTCATAATTTCCTCTCTGAAAATTCTGTAAGTTTTAGCAATCTGAAAGTTGAGTTATTAGAGATTTGGTAAAAGTGAGGTTATCGCACAATTCACCCAGAAATCCATATAAATAGCGTGGTGGTCGTTAGATCCAAAAGATTTTAGTGACTACTGGCGAAGCAAGGGTCATGTAAAGTACGAAATAAGTGGAAAAGCAATCAAAACGTATCGAAACGAACGAAACTAGTAATCAGTGAACCAAATAATCAGATCAGACAAGCTGTCAATGTCAATCAGCTGTCACAACCGTCATATGAATATTAATGATTTTAATCGATTCAAAATGGATTTCTATTTATTTTTTCAGTAATTGTTTCACATTTTCTTTAAATAAGTGCTTTAAAATACTCAAACTTGATTAAAATTTATAAATATTTTATTTTCGCAGTACTATAATGGATTATTTATATCGATTAAGGATCTAAAATTATTTTTTTCATTTTTCCCCGCTTCCAGATTATCAATTGAGCTGATTTTTGGTGTATTTAAATTTTAAAAAATAGTCTTTGCTTCGCTCAGCTCAATAATCGAAACATACATCCAATAAAAATCGAATCGGTAACTATCATCTAATTTATGACTAAGCAATGACAACTAAGTATTATTAACATTAATAGTAAAACAAATAACAACGTATCCAATACAATCTATAAATAACAAAATATTTTTAATCCGTTCATTAGTAATTCACAAAATCTCTTAACACCTGGGGAATTAATTAGACCGACCCAAATAAATCGCGAAATTGATTGGCGTGCCCACTGAGAGAACAAAACAATGAGTTTTCATGTTGTTTTAGATTCGCGTATATCCCACATACGCATAAAAAACTAGCGATCCACGCGCGGCTTCGCCCGCTGAAACTTATTATTATATTATAGCCAAATAATATAAGCCACATTACTTTAAAGTTTTATTTAAATCCGTTCAATAGTTTGTGCGTAGAAGTCTAACAAACATCCCCAATAACTTTCCATTTATAATATTAGTCGGATAAGGAGGATACGCGGAAACTTACCACCACTCAACATACTCAAGAATTCGTCGGAATAAAGTTTCCTCTATTTTCTTTATTATGTGCGGGATATAGTGTGAAGCTAAAAAAATTCTTCTAATTGGGATTGAATCTACAATCATCACATTTACTATTAAAGTCTGTTCTACATTGGTTTTAATATGTTATGTCAGGCTCTTTGATGGTGAAAACGTAAACGAATGAAATATTTCAAAAGTTTAATTTAACTTTTGGTGAGTTTGTTTGGGTAAAGCCCTTTGTATTTGGTAAAAGCTTGTCTTCAGGTAATTAAGGTTAGTTATTGCATGTTTGTAATAATTCTGCATACAATGTGCAAAACTTGAGAACAGAGCGTCTGGCGAGTTTACTTCTGCGCTAACTAAAGTTATTCCCGAAGATATGTGTAGGTAAAAAAAATATGTGACAAGCTTGATATCTTTAAGTGATTTGTTCTTTTTTCGTAATATCAATAGGTACAAATATTTCGTGGTAAAATAAAAAAAGTGTAGTGTGTATAGAAATTGTGTAAAAAAGAAAAAAACTTGGTGCCAAGACACTTCACTTTCTTTCCTGCCCCAATTCGACGCAATAACGTATATACCATGTAAATAAGTGTGAATAACTGATTACCTGATTAAATATTGATGTATTGAATCTCTCTTACTTGTTAGTAATATGTTATAAATATGTAAGTTGAATAGAGTAATGTGTATTAAAAAAAACACTTTTTTATTTATATTTTGAATGGAATGTCTTGTTCCCTTGAAAAAAAAAACTTAGTTTACATTAATTAATTAATTAATTATTATTTTTTAAAGGTACACGACATTCCATTTAAAATATAGATTAAAAAAAAGTGTTGCCAACGTAAAATTATAAGAAAAATCTTCTTAACTGTGTTTACGAACACAACGCGTGTAAAAGTAAAATTAAACTAGTAGGTATTTGTTTTGTTGATAGTCTTCTCTATATATTATAAAATAAGAACGATTTTTTTCTCTGTCTGGCCTTTCTACGTTATCTTCTTCTAAACCACCCAACGGACTTTGATGCGGTTTTCACCATTATGTAGAGTATTTCTCAGGGAAGGATTATATATGGTTTATTATATGTATATTTTATTGTAATTTGACATAAATATGATAAATGTGTATAAAGTCCTACCCGTTGAGACACTTTCACGCATGCGCTGCTTTAATGGTAAGTCCTACATAAAAACAATGTACTAGAGTATTATTCCTCTTAATAAGATGTACAAAAAAGTCAGCGACAGCATATTCGTATCTTCTAAGGATAACATACAGTGAGCATATTTCTGTTTAAAAATAGTAATTTGAATATATTTTTTATTGTGAGGGATGTTTGTCCATAATAGTATCAATCCTTATCCTTTTAAATACTTTAATAATTTTCTACGTTAAACGAAGATAAAATTTGCTTTTTACACTAATTTGAAATTACGAATAGTTTTAGAGAAAAACGCATTTAATTGTTGACACATAACGCCGGCTATAAACCGCAGTTTTGGCGCAAGTTTCATTTATTACCTTACTCTCAGCATATAAATAAGTATATTAGTTACGTTGGCCATTTAATGTAGATTAAAACTGTCTTTTACTGTTTTTCATTTTAATAAGTACTTTAGAAGTTATTACAATATCAAAAAATCCTTGCTTTGAAACGGCTCGCCACACGCCATGCGTCCCCCCGCGCCCCGCGACGTTTTGCTTATAGAAGCGTGTCCGCCGCGCCCGCCTGCCTCTGTACTGTAGAAAAGTAGATGTAGATGCGATTGTACGTATTGGATAATTGGAGTTTAATATATTTAGTTTCGTCTTTTTTGATTAATAGAATAGTAGGTAGTCTTTTGTTCATAATTTCTTCCGTTTAAGTATTTTAGTTTAAGAGAACAGTAGGTAGGCTTTCGTTTATCATTTCTTTAGTTTAAGTATCCTGTTGTTTATTTTGTTTACTCTTCTTCTTTTATTATTTTCTTTACCTTTTTAAACATAGGAAATGTTTTTAATTTAATTATACCACGACAAAGTCGTTCAAATATAGGTCGTAGAACAAGAAATGCAAATAAAAATCGTTTAAATCTTACTAATGAAAGCGTATAGGAGACGGAAATTAGATAGTAATTTAAATATATTTTCTTATTGAGAGGGATGTGTGTCCATAATGATATTAATCCTTATCCTTTTAAATAAGTTATTAATTTTCTACGTTAAACAAAGATAAATTTTGCCCTTTACAATATTTCGAAATTACAAATAGTTTTAGAGAAAAGCTATATCGACTCATGTTTATCCCTTACTCTCAGTATATAAATACGTATATTAGTTACCTTGGCCATTTAATGTAGATCAAAATGTTCTTTACTGATTTTCATTTTAATAAGTACTTTAGAAGATTAGTAGTACAGATTTGAAATTACGATACTAAAAAAATCTTGCTGTGCAACGGCTAGCCGACAACCACGCGTCCCCCCGCGCCCACGACATTTTGCTTATAAAAATGGACCCGCTGCACCCGCCTAGCTTCTTTCCTCCGGGCATGGAAGGAGGGCCTGCTCATTATGTTGCCCAAGGCTGGGAAGAGCCCATAGCAGCCTGAGGGGTACCGATCTATAACCCTCCTTAGCGCGGTCGCCAAGCTGTTCGAGAAGTTATTCCTCTCACTTCTTCAGTCGCACATCCACCCACGAAGCGAGCAGTTTGGCGAGCGGGTATACTACTCTGGTTACACTACGCCGTAACAGCGATCAACCGAAAGGAGAGTGCAATAGCAGTGTTCTTCGATGTAGTACGCGTATCCGACCGCGTCTGGCACCCGGACCTACTTCATTAAGTGCTCAGAGCCGGCACTCCCCAGCACGTCGCGCATGTCTTTGCCTCCCTGCCTCAGTGACAGGACATTTTGTTTGAGAGTTGAGAGTTCGAGGTCTAGCAGCGACTCGATCGCTGCCGTTGTTCCCCAGGGCAGCATTTTGTCACCTGCTCTCTACGCACTATACACTGATGACATCACAACGCCCTAGCGAGTATCACTCAACGAGAAATCCTGCAGGTGGTCTAGAACCTCATCCTCGGTCGAGTGACGCAGGCGCCATACTACGTGAGAAACACCACGCATCACCGCAACCTAAATATAGACAGCCTGGAGGTACACATTGGTCGTCTCGCGTCCAACGCATTCCGCTGCGCCAATGTATCGGGTCACCTGCACCTAAGGAGCAGCACTCCGTGGCATATCCGGCCGCCCGAGGTACCAGACGTCAGATGACTTCCGAGGGACTTTCTATCCTCCTCCAAATGCGACTCTTGAGCCTTGCATTGATCCTTGGTCGTTTAAGCTGGGCCTCCCTCTGGAAACCGAGGGTCTCACCTGACTGAGATGACCGCCTAGATGGCATTTGATAATCCTTCCAATCCCATCCCGCACGCCTCTCTCTGTGTCTGCTCTAGAGCAGGTTGTCGCTTGAGACCACGGTCATGGAACCAACGCCCAGATGTCGTTCGGAGCTACTACGGAGATGGACGAGAGAATGATTCAATTCTGCGCCTGGCTCTATAGCAAAGTAAATTTATAAGCGATTGCACGTATTTTAGAGTTATCCAATAATTATAATGTATTTCATCGCGGCATTGTTACATCTTTCGTTTAAGTATTTTTGGGTAAGAGAATAGTAGGTAGTCTGTTGTTTATAATTTCTTTCGTTTAAGTTTTCTGTTGTTTGTGTCATTTGTTTAAGTGTGTGTTTTTTAAACAATTGAAACATGCTTATTGGAACTACGAAAATGTGGGTTGCATTAAGGTTTCAATAATTTTCACATTAGTAATCTTAAGTGCTTTGCAAACATAAGTAAATTATATGAATAATTCAGTAGTTAAAGCGAGCGAAGCCGCGCACGGGTCGCTAGTAATAATATAAAATAAATACCTCTAATCGGATTTTGTATACTGTTTTCTCAATAGTCAAGATTTATAATTCACCTTAAGAGATCACCACCAAGTACCAAAATTACGATATAATGTTGTCGGCTCTATTTTCACTATCAAAACAACACGAAGCGCTAAGTTCCGCCACTCAACATGCATAATCACGAATCTGGACGGAAAGTGCAGAACAGAAAAAAATATTTATATTTTCTTACCAAAACATTTACAATTAAAAAGTACCTACTTAGCATCTAAATACAAAAAGTTTTTCATACTTAATACATCCAAAATGACTTTTAATAAATCATTACATTTTTCTTTCCACGAAACGTAAAATAAAACGTTGAATACAAAAAAAGCTATACAAAATTAATGATGGCTACAGACGATCAATTATGTTCCTTGAATATTTTTCTTATTTAGGCCATTGATGCGTAGGCTGTCACTTTAAAAAACGGTAGCAGTAACTGAGATTTTTTATTTCTGAATGAAACGTAAGATTAATACATAAAGCTATTTTATTTTTATTATTTAAAATCGAATCAAAAAATATACGTTTTTTACTTTATTGACATAATTTATGTGTGACTTGCGCTATGTATGTTTCTATACTTATATTTACAAGGTATCAAAAAACTAATAATACAATTAATTTGCTTATACAACATACTAATAATATCAGATTTTTTTTTAATTTAAATTAAAAGTCGTGGCGAGGCCAGGCGAGGATAACGCTGTTGGTAGCCAGTTAAAATATAATATAACTGCGAAATAACTTTTAGAATTTATCGTTTTTAAGAGTAAGCACTCAATAACATGTTTATGTTAATTTCAATATAGACATTTAAATGAATTAGAATTGAAAAAGACCGAATAAGGGCGAATTGGACTCGAATACCAAGGGTTCCGTACAAAAATTGATGGTCTCAAGATTTTTCTGAAATGTAAGCTTAGCTTAGCCCTTTCAACCGATACCTCACTTGAACTAGCGGCCTTAATATCAAATTTTAGACTCCTTCAAATTTTGAGACTATTATTTTTTAGGTTTTATTTTAGCGATAATAAACGCACAGACAAACAGACAAAAAAAAAAAAAAATAATTGTTTTGTGTTCTACTACATTAATGAAGATTACAAAATCATTTTTTCTTAAATATCTTCCAAGTACAGACACCAATCCGTTACGATTTTATTATAAGTATAGATTATAAAAGTTAAATATTTCTTTGGTTTCATTACATAAGAAGTTATTGGGATAATCTTAAGAACTACTGGCTTGAATCGAAAAAAAAATATGCTGAATAGTCTAATAAAAGAGCAGGGCTATATAGGATATCCCAAGTACATTATATCAATCCTTAACCCTCTGTAACAGGGGCATTTATAATGTATCATGTGTCATATACAACTCTTTGTTATTTTCATTTGACCAGGCCGCGGAATCCGAAAACAAATATTAGTTTGTCATACATAAAACATACCAGTTTGCTAAATTTCCTTTATCTCTCCTACGTATATTTAACATTTATGCTATCATTACAAAACGTATTTAGGTCATAGTGATCATTAAGTAAAGGTAAGTCTAAAGTATTTACGTTTAGTTCGGGCGCAAATACCGCAGTAACTAGCATTTAGTCTATAGTATAATGCAGTGTAATAAAGACCTTTTGAGATAGGAACACGACAAAATATTTATTCTTGATTATTGTTAAATAAAATAAATAAACAGTTTTACGTTGATCAGTACGTAATGAGAACCTAGTGTTAAGAAACTCTTTTCCCCACTATCTACCCACTTTTCGAGACATTGGATGTCCTTAACGCCATTCTATTATCGAAGATTTTACATTTCCCTAGCGTTTTTCCGTTGCGCCAAGGCGGTGAATGTTCAGTTTTTTTATTCAAATAAAATATTTTCAATGTCAAAAGAATTATTTAGTAAAAAATGTGTTCAATCTTTATATACTTACTCGACTTCCCGACGTAAAAGAGAGTAATATGCTAATAATCTTCATGTGTAGAGACGGAAACTTTTGGGCCCACATGTAAAAAGTTGAGATATGGTCTAAAAAATTGGCCTTTTTTTTTCAATTTTAGAATATCAAAAATCAACTTAATTGACGATCAAGAAGCAGAAAAAATTCACAAAAGTAGTTTTGAATCCTTCATCGATGTAAATATTTTATTTTTGTAGTACTGTAATGGATTATTACAGTACTACAAAAATAAAATATTTGTTCATTTTAATTAAGTCCATTTTAAATTCTGGGCCCAAAACTGTATGAAATCGTTTCAGTCTCCTTTGTTCCTATGTAGCGTTGTAGAGTCATAACTTTTCAAGCAATAAAAACTTGTTAGAAATCCTGTAAAATTTAAATGGTCATACGCTGTTCAGCTTTCTATTTCGCAAAGAATTTATGATTTATTTATGTGTATTGATTACGAAATATTTTAAATACATATGAAATAATAAAAAGAATCAGCTTCACGCTGTATCCCGCACACAGCAGGGTAGGCATAGGGAACCTAGTGTTAAGACACTCCGTTCCCCAATTTCTGCCGAATTCTGGAAGCATTGCGTGTTGAGAAGCAGAACTCAACGTCGCGCTTTGCCTTGACGCCAGAGCGAATAAATGGAAATATAAATTTAAGTAAATATTTCGTCTCCTCGAGTGGGGATCGAACCCACAACCAGTCGGTTTTACCAGTCGGTCACACTTTGTGGCCCAGCGCCACGACTGGCCTAAATACATATTAATTTTACCTTAATAATGATGACGTCGTCTTTTGAACCTGGTCATGTTTCACAGCCTTTTTATTAAATATAATAATGATTTTGGCCTGATGTATAATAACAAATAAAGCGTGGACAAATATACAAATATACACGTTCAGGTCACGTGTCAAACTAAACCGGAATAGATCGTATTAGCCTATTCCAACTGCATCACATACAAACATTCTAACTCCAACTCTTAATCATTTTTATTTAAAGTTGGTCAAAATCGTCCAAGAAAATAAGTGTGTCTTATCTGTTTAAGATTTATGTTCAATATTTACTATATTTTTTTTATATTTTGAGGTAGCTCTGACATAAAGTACATTGGGTTACGTCGTAACAAATATCATGATGTAAATAATATAGCCTAGTCCATATTAGCATTCTTCCATGAATTGAATATTCAAAACAAAAATATTTTTCAATTCGAACCAGTAATCTCTAATATTATCACCAAAAAATACTCTGTACTTACATATTTTTCGTATAGATTTTACACTAGATGGAAAGGATTCAAATTCCACTATTATTTTGTAGAAGATTTCACATATGTATACAGTATATAAAATATTCACGCTTATCATATCATAGTTTATCTTTTTTATTTAAGGCCTAACTGATATCAGTTATTTATAAAATTACATAAATTGTTAGAGATGTGTGGCAATTGATCTGTTTGTTGTTATTTGGTTAGTCAATATTACATTTTTTTATAATTTTTTCTTCTAGTTTCAGCAGCTTCACGTTTTCCGCATACGGTAGGTAGAAGGAGCATGGTAATGGAGCATAACACATATTCAGTATCAATCGAAACAGGACATTGTGAGGATGTTTATAAATACATGGATTTTTTTTTGTATTTCACAAAATTTTCAAGGAACGGGAAAATTTTTTCCATTTATCATCTAAAAAGGAATAAAAATTGCGGCCGACGTATACTCTTTACAAAAATTCAGATGTTTTCTACAGATAATATCACTTTGCAGGTCAAATTCCTTCAATAAAATCGTTAAATAAGAAACAGGCCCTTGTCACAACCGCAATCAATTGAGACAATGCATGGAAATGAGGGTTGACAGGGGGTGACAAGTTATGACATGTTCTTTAATAGGTTCCCATTCTATTTACTTCCATACAATGAGACGTGTTAGGCTTATTACGAATTTGAGTTACATACACGATATGAAATATTAATTTGATATTATTTTGACAGGTGGCGGTGTATAATATATTTTGTTGGTAAACTTCACATGATTGAATTGTTAATATGAAACCATCGTGGCGTCGCTAGTCGCTCGCGTCGTAGTTTGTGGGTCTCGATGTCTCCAAACATGACACCGGGATGTACAAATGTTTTTGAAATGGCTTATAAAATTGTATTTTATAATTATTAAAATTGCAAAGTAAAAAACCGATGATCCATTTTGAGCCGAAAAAAAAAATGTCACTAATTGTAAGCTTGATACCTACTTGAGAGAGTAATTATGTTTCAAGTATATCCATTGTTTAGTCTTGCAAAACAATGAGAAACGAATGGAAAATCCTTTTAACATTATTGGAGATTGAAGAATTTCAATTAATTTTTTTTTCGGATTCCTATTTATATGGAATAATAAAACCATAAAAAGATATTGAGATATGTTGTAAATTATCTCAATATTTTTTTTTTGAGTGGCCTTACGGAGTACCGGTCGTAGCGTAGCGTGTGACTCTCAACGCGATGGTTATGGTTTCGACTTTCGATTTACAGAAGAATAATCACATTTAAATTATTTTAATTTCTCAGCTATACTTGACAAGACACGGTGTTGAGTTCCGCTACTCAACACGCATTGTCTCAAAATTTATTAATTTAGAGGCGAATTTTCCAAAATTTCTTTGTTGTTGCTGACTTACGCTCTATTTATAAAGAGACTGTCTATAAAATTTCAAGATTTAGTGGTTTGGGCTGATGTCTAGGTATGCCATTTACTGTACAGTCATATATATACAGGCATACATATTTTATGTTTTTCTACATACGAACAGAAATATAATAACGATCAACAAAAAAAATGTTCCGTAGCTTAAAGTACTCCCAAAAATAATATAACGAATCACTGAAATATTTATCACGACCCAACGATTATTCATTTCGATAAAACGCCCGAATAATGTGTTGACTTCATTTCTCATATATTTCCGAATGCTTCGAAAAATAATATATTATTTTCGTTTCTATATTTATACTTATAATAGAATCGTAACGTATCGGTGTCCGTATTTGGAAGGTATATAAAAAACGATTTGGTGGCATTTGCTTATCTTATTAGAGGTTCTATTGAACCCAAGACAATGATTTTTTAAATTTTTGTTTGCGTGTTTGTTCAGGCTAATCTGACTGAAACGGCTTAACTGTTTTAATTACAGTTTTCATATCTGTATTTGGCAAAGGAGATTAACACTTTTGGGCCTAAATGTTATTTTTTTATTTTTAGAATAGCAAATGATAAATTAATTGACAATCTGGAAGTGGAGAAAAATGAAAAAAAAAAATAAGATTTAGATCCTTAATCGATTAAAATCAATCATATTTTAAAACAGATATGTGACAGCTGATTGACAATGACACCTTGTCTAATGATTTTTTGCATTTTTGCTTCTGTTTGTCATCGCAACATCAGGCCACTAATAAAGAAAAAATAAAAAAGACATTTGCTTCTGTCATTACGTTCGTGTCGATGCGTTTTGAGTGTTTTCCCGTTTGCTTGATATTTTCAATGACTACTGTTTTGTTTTTCTCGGGTTTTGACTCTGCCTACTTTGTACGACCCTCGCTTCCTCACTGGACTCTGAAATCTTTTGGATCTTACGACCGCCACGCTATGGATATGAATCGCTGTGTGAATTGTGGGATAGCCAATGGACACAATACCCTAGTCCGACGACCTTTAGACGATGAAAACCACCACCACCTGGTTACTTAGAGGTGTGATATAATCCCGACAGATAAGCAGTAAAACATATTTCTGTTACATTGTAGTTGACAGCTCTCGTAGAGGAAGGGAAGCTATTGCTATGAAATACTGCAATTGTATTGTAGGTAGACGAATAGTAGGCTCCTGTGCTCATGTTATGAGTATTTTATGGTACCTCAGTTGGGCAAGGTACCAAAATAATTTAGTTCCACCTGCACACTTCTCAGATGACATTTTAATAATAATAGAAGAAGAATAAAATATTAATTAAAATGTGTTTTATTTATAAATAATAAACATTAACGCTTAAACAAGTCAGTAATCACATATTTTATAGAAGTTCATATTCTAGAAATTGTGCTGCGAACTTAACCTCACTTTTATCAAATCTCTAATATCTCAATTCTCAGATTGCCAAAATTTATATAGATTTCAGATAAGGAATAATGTTCCTAAATCTATTAAATCATACCATTTTCATCTCTTTACATTCTGGGCCCAAAAATGTATGGAATAGTTTGTCTCCTTTTCTTTATTATAGTGTTTTTTTATGGAAAAAGACAAGGCAAACGAGCGTATGGGTCACCTGATGGTAAGTGATCATTGCCGACCCGCCCCGACGACCCCGTGTAACTCCAGAGGAGCTACAGATGTGGTGCCGGCCTTTAAGGTGGAGATAGACGCGGTTTTTGAAGGTACCCAGTTAGTCAAATCGACCTGGAAACACTGCCGCAGGTAGAACATTCCACAGTTGCGTGGCCCGTGGAATGAAATTCTTCCGAAACCGCACAATAGAGGAGTGACACGTATCTGGAAGTGTGGATGATACTTGAGTTTTTGACGTACTATGCGGTTAGAAAATTCAGCGGCAGTTAACAGGTCAAACAGTTCTCTAGAACACTCCGCCATGATAAATGCGGTAGAGAACGCACAGCGAGGTGACATCTCTACGCAAAGCCAATGTGTG
Source organism: Heliconius erato x Heliconius himera (assembly GCA_013421005.1). Taxonomy (NCBI): domain Eukaryota; kingdom Metazoa; phylum Arthropoda; class Insecta; order Lepidoptera; family Nymphalidae; genus Heliconius; species Heliconius erato x Heliconius himera. The sequence continues at coordinate 21,235 of JAATLQ010016956.1, read as the reverse complement.
AAGCCTTACACAGATCATTGGGTCCCCAACGATTCGAACGGCTCTAAGTTGTATGCTATCAAATAGTCCAACTGACCAGCCCAGAGATGAGAACAGTACTGCATATGAGGCAGAACCTGGGCCCTATACAGGGCCAATCGGTGTTTTGGCGTGAAGTACTGTCTAGCTCTGTTGATGACTCCCAGTTTTTTTGAGGCCAATTTGGCCTTGCTTTCCAGATGATACTGGCAGTCACTCGAAACGTTAAGGCTGAATATACTGATACTGGGCGCGGCTATAAGTGTTTTGGAAGACTGGCGATACGACAAATAGTTTTTTTTTTATGGTTAACGCGCAAATTTGTATCTTCTTGGGATTGAATTGAACCAAGTTCAAGTGAGTTCAAGTCAAAGTGTCAGGTCAGGAGCACAAAAACGGAGCACTAAGGGAGAGATGCCATCTGGCCCGCTCGAGTTGTGGATGTTCAAAGAAGACAGAGCTAACGCCTAACCTTAGGCGTTGAGCTCTGGCACCGCGGGATGGCCGGTGTCTTTTTCTTTTGCCGTGTGGACCAAGATGTCATTTCATTTGCGTAGCGGCGGGAGAGAAGGCTGGCTAAAGTTGCCAAGTGTCGCCTTTGAGAGCTCCCAAGCTTCTCGTCCATTTTGGCGATAAGCTTAGTTATGTAATGCAAGTGGGCAAGGCTGCGAGGCGGTCGCTAGTTAATAATGATAAGCGTGTAATATTGGTTAAACTTGCAGTTTAGTCAGCACCATAATTTACAATCGATTTTAAAAACGGAGGTTTTCAATCTTAATATGTTTTTTTGTATGTAGGTATTTTAACAGATTTTTCGGCCGATCATGAACGGATTTTGGTGAACCATGATTTTAAAGCAAACAAGAGTACTTCAAACTTACCAAGGAACAGAATAGTAATAGATTTAATAGAACCATGATTACATAAACAGAATAGAACCATGATTTTAAAGCAAACAAGAGTACTTCAAACTTACCAAGGAACAGAATAGTAATAGATTTAGTCCTAATTTGTATGCTGTTGAAGAGGGGGCGAAGACGTACAAAAGTGAAATCAATCAATCGACCTGTCTAGAACTAACGCCAATTCGATTCTAGAAACTACCTCAAAGGCAGCACTAGTAGAATAAATTTTAATTTGCTAAGGTAAATAGAGGAACTCGAACAGTAAAGGGCCTCTTAAGCTTACACTTGGATCAGCAACATAATTTTTTCTCGTTATATTATATTGGGTACTTCTTCACCTTCACGCTTTTCTCGCATAGCAGAATATTGATACAGGGTTATCTAAGGCTACTCTAAAGAGTCCCACGAAGTGAATACTTACTAGGTTAAGTAAGTAGTCGTTATCCAATTGCCAAGTTGAGTGGTGAAGCTTAGTTAACTTTTTAATTTAATAGAAAAATATACCGTGGTATGTGAATAAATTAAACTTAATAGTAAATGGCATTTAAAAATAAAAAACAGATTTGCTTGTAAAATCTATATATTTTTGCAATTTATCACAAACTTGCAGTTCTAAATGACTAGAACTATAATGAAAGTATACATTTTGATATTTATATTATACATGGACAAAAAATTTTGTATGCATAATAAATGTAGGTTAGACACTAATATTATTTCGATGGTGACAAATACGAATTTATTTTATTTTGCATTAACAATTATTTTGGACTAAGAAGTAATTAATATAAGAGAGCTTGAATATAACATTAAAAAAATGAAAAAAATATTGAAATTTTATTAAAAATCAATATGAACATTTATATGTCACATATACATCACATCACAGTAAATCAGCTTTACGCTGTATCCCGCATACAGCAGAGTGGGGACCCAAGTCGTACAATAGCGAAATCAATCAATTAACAGTTGAGTCGTGGAACTCAACGCCGTGCTTTGCCTTGAGACCGGAGCGACGAAGTAGAAATAGAAATTAAAATAAATATTTCATTTCCTCGATTTTGATCCTCACATCTACAACCAGCCACGTGTGCAGTCATAATTTATACCCCTGCGTCGCGACTGGTTAAACTTACAGTTTCTTCGGAACCAAAAATATATCCATAAAATCATAATTTTCAACCAATTTAAAAAAAAGCGGTTATCAATGATTTTTTTTTGTATGTATGTTCACTGATTTTATTACGGCCGATTATGAATGGATTTTGGTGAACCCTGATTTTAAAGCAAACAAGTATTTCAAACTTAACAAAGAACAGAACAGGAATAGGTTTAGTGATAATTTCTATATTGTTGAAGTGGGAGCAAAGAGGTAACGAAATCGACCTGTCTGATCATATCCAATACATATTGATATAATAGTACTAGACAGGTCGAATATACATACATATTTATAAATTAAACATTATGTACATTGAGATATTTACCTTGTTTTCAATAAAATGCCAATTTCGTCATTGTTGCATCAACTAAACGGTATAAATTTACACATACACCATATTTTTTTTGGTCTTAATGTCAATTTTAATTCAGGCAAATAAAATAAAACAAAAAAGGAAAAAATATTTATTATCGAATAATCACAATGCATCGAAGATCTTCTAAGTAGATAATAAACTATCTCCAGGCTGTTCAAGTAAAGTGTAGAAATGGAATGGCGGTGGCGGATGTTAACGGCGCACTTTGCCTCGTTACCCGAGTGAGGAAATGAAAACATTAAATATTTCATTCCATCAGTTTACAGTCGCACGCTAGTGCTCCTGCACCACGACAGCTTCACGTATACCTCACATTATGTAAATTAAAAACTAAACCAGCTTCACGCTGTATCCCTAGCGGGGTAGTCAGAGAGACCGAAGACCGAAAGAGATACGCAGAGACCGTAGCGTTTGGCGCTACAGTCTCTGCGTATCTCTTTCGCCTCGTCCACTGTCTTCAAACTTTTCATACATGCCCTTCGAAGATTCTCATGCTTTTTACGTTCGAAGGTCAACCGAGGTCTCCCCCTACGTTACGTTTAAGTTTTATATTAATTTAGTTTTACAAATGTAAAACTAAATTAATATAAAACATCGTTATTCGTTTTACATAATATGAGTTTTACATTATACAGCTTAACGCTATTAACTGAATAGCGTCGTAAGCAGAACATAGTGTTAAGACAATTCGCTTCCTACTTTAAACACAATTTTCAAGAAATAGCACGATTAGTAACCCACAGTACTCAACACCGCGCTTGGTATACTCGTATATAATCATCTCCTCGAGCAAGTAGCGGACCTACAGTCTAATCGTGCAAATACGTCGTTGTTGCACCAAATTGGGCGATACATACCTAGTTATAATATTAGTAAAACAATAAAAGTAATAAAATTATGAATAAAACTTTATATTAGTATAAAGAAGCAAATTTAATTTAATTTAAATTTGTAATAAAACTGGATTTTAAGCTTTAGCGTGTCTGAACCTATTTTCTGTGTTTATGGGATTACCTAAAATAATCAGTATTCAAATCTATATACACTAAGCCTTACTGTCAGATTAGTGTTTATCGGTTTTAATTACAATTAATTATTAATATTTATTCGGTTGAGTTGGAAATTAATTGTAATAGAAGATTAAATCTGTTATTTTATATCGAAATATGTATTGTATTCATTAATTAATAATATGAAAAGGCAATTAGTACCGTCAGGTGAGGACCGGATTAGACCGTTGAGTTTCACCACCTAACATGGAATGTTTTGAAATGAAAACTAGAGACTGGAGTTTCCAGTCCGTTTGATCGACGATGGTATGGGTTCAAATCGCACTCAAACGAATTAATTATATTAATTTGTAGGTAAGACGACGAAGAGCGGCGTTGAGTTTCCGCTACTGAACGCCCAATATTTCATACAATGGGTGCGAATATATAATGCTTAACACTAGGTACCGTCTACCTCCTATATGTGGGATACTTCATGAAGCCAAGAAAAAATCTAAATTTAAAAAATCACTGTAAAATTTTAACATATCTCCGGATCCATAAATAATTTTAACTTCATATCTTTATATAACGAATGACCTTAAGTACCAGTGAGAAAATAATAAGTGGCTCTCACGTTTTCAAGTTATGAAATCATTTATTTATTTGTGTCGAGGCCAGTCGTGGTGCAGAGGCAAAAGTGTAACTGTAAAATCGACTGGTTTTGGGTTCGACCCCCACTCGAAGATCACACTCTGGTCTGGTCTGGTCTGGTCTTGAGGCAAAGCGCGCGGCGTTAAGTTCTGCCACTCAACACGCAATGCCTGCAGAACTCGGCGGAAAGTGGGGAACGGAATGTCTTAAAACTAGGTTTCCTCTGCTTACCCTGCTGTGTGCAGGATACAGCGTGAAGCTGACTTATTTATTTATTTTATTTATGTGCAAAATATGAGAAACACTTTGTTTTTACTTTCTACTACTTTATTAGAGTGAAGAAATGAAAATGGTTGTCCCGAGTAGAAACAGAACCTAACACGTAAAATGTAATGTAATGTAATGTTAATATAAAAAAGTATAGTGAGGCCGTCTTAGTGCAGGAAGATAAGTGTGTGACTGTAAACGCAACAGCTGGGGGCTCGATTCCCATTCGAGGGAGTGAAATATTTAATATATTTATTTCCTCGCTCTGGTACCGAGGCTTTGAGTTCTGCCCCGTAACAATGTCACAAAAATTCGGCGAAAATGTCGAAAACTCTCGGAAACTGTGTGGGTGTCTTAAGGGGAACAGAGTGTCTTATAATTATGTTCCCAGACTCCCACTACCTAACCTGCTATGTATGGTAATGTATAAAAAATTGTAAAATGTTTAAAAATCAAACCCACACTTACCGCTAGATAAACATACTTACATAACCTTAGACTAGAAAAACATAAATTCCTTGAAACGACGTTTTACAAACTTAAATAACATTTTATACATAAGTTCAACGGTATGGCCACCACATCCGGCTTTCTCTTACTTCAAATATGACTTTAAATAATGTAAACTAAACTAAGCGTAAATAAATTTGTATGTAAATAAGTGTGTATGCTTTTTTTTCGTTTCACGTTGTGTCCCGCATATAGCAGGGTAGGCAGAGGGAACCTGGTAACCTAGAGTTAGAGATTAGAGACACTCCGTTATGATTATGACATCTCCGTCCCCCACTTTCCGCTGAACCCAGCGGAACGAAACGGAATGCCGGAACTCAACGCCGGCAAACTACTTAGTATTGGTGAATAATTTTAATTAAGTAAATTTTGGATTTCTCTTTTCTCCTTATTCACGTTTTATCCCGCACATAACAAGAATGGGCAAAGATAATCTAGTTTTTAACAAGCTTTTATTAGGTCGAAACTTGTACAGTTATACTAATTATTGTATTAGTAGATTTCTTCAGAAGTTACTAATAAACCTCTCGAGTTTGGGCTCATACAATTTATAGCTCCGAGTACATTCTATAGAACTTGTAGAACTTGAAGCATGTTCTTTTTGTTTTTGAAATTTGAATTTTTAAAAAACCTGCGAACGAAAATATTACTACCTTATCTTGGCAAAGTGCTTGTAGCTCTTAAATTACTAATCCGATTTTCATAAAACAAAGCTAAGAACCACCGCGATGAACAAGGCTTTATTTAAAAAACTCGCACTCAATTTTGTTCATTAGCTACGATGCCACAGACAGACAAACAGAAATGTCAAACTTATAACGATCCTATTTTTGCGTCAGAGGTTATTTTAAGCTCAGTGTGTCAGGATATTTCATCGATAAAATTATAAAAAAAATAACTATAGAGGTCACGAAATTTTTGGCGTTAAGCTAATGAATAATGCATTTCGGCGGAGTCCTTATATAAGTAAAAATAGAATTTAAAATATATAACTCTATGCGATATTTCTTATTTTTATTTTTTTAATTTCAAGAGCTTATAGTATGATCAAATATAAATTGATTATATATCTTTACTAGTTTTGAAGCCGTTGTGGCGCAGCGACACATGGTTGTGGGTTTGACTTCCAACAACCAATATTTCCAGAATTGGGTGGATAGTGGGGAACGGAATGTCCTAATAATAATACTATATGCAGGGTACAGCCAGAGTTAGAAAAAACATTTTTTTTTCAATTATTTTATTTAATTTTATAAAACTTTTTGTATTTATTTTGTCGTGTTCCAAGCATCAAACCTACTCTCAGCACATTGCTGGTGGTGATGAAATATATATTACCTATAGATAAATAGGTATTAAATGAATTAATGGCATAATTTATAATATCGATATTTTTTGTTAAAAGTGTATTCATTTCAATATTTCTGTTTTTCAGAGAAATGAAATCAATTTTATTAAGCATTTTATGGAAAAATTACTGTGTCGTTTGAATCTAGTTTTAATAAAATTTTGGAAAATATTATAAACGAGAGTTTTTAACAAAAAAATTATAACAATTATTCCATTATAATCGATCGATCGATAAATGTCAATATTTTACTATAAGAATCGAAGTTATATAGAAGAATACTATGTACAACTGGTCATATCCTAGGTAAGTAACTATAAAATAAATAATTCTGTTTCTATATCTAATTCTATTTCGAATACCTATTCTCTAATATTGATTTAAATATGTACAACCATTGACTAGTTTCAATAATACTTACATACTTCACTATCTTATTGACCAATATATTTTATATATTATTCAATTATATAGTTTTAAGATTTGCTTATAGCAAATAACTAACGTTTACCTCGCCTGCATTTTTTAATGGTGAGCCTCCAAAAGGCCATTCTAAAATCTGGTGAATAAAATGCATAAATGAAAGGGTTTATTGCAGAATTGAACCATCCTAGCCAAGTTAATATATACATTAGGACTGAGTTAACATAGCTACTCGGTATAAAAGGGGTGACAAGATAATATAAAAAGAAAGGCAACCAACAAGCAATAAAACCACCAACTACCAAACTCAAAGTTTGAGCTGTTTTAGTCTCTCTGCGTAGTGAAGAAACTCTATTTTCCATGTGTTCTTTGACTGAATAATTCCTATGACGACTAGTTCCTTTATACTTAAAATTACTCTTAAAAGGTACTTCGTTATAAAATTTTGATTCTTTTTCGTTAGATTTATAACGGGATTGGCGTCGTTTTTCAGTTCTAAAACAGCACGGGCATTTTTGGTCGCTCTGTATTGAGACTTCGCTGTGTTGAGTGGATGTTTTTGACGGTTGCTTCGAGGCACTTTGTCGAAGTGAAAGCTTGTCCGATCCTGAATCGGATTCTGTCCTTATGCAGGACAGGTTGTTCTTCTAAAACAAATAAATAAAAATGTTATGTCATACAAAATGTAACCCGCAACTTTATTTGAATGAAAAGACATAAAATCTAATATTATATCGTTGTTATAGGAATTTAGAGAAATCCTAACATAAAACTACACCTACACTTCCCAAGGAACCTATTTGTTAAATTGCAGTGTTATACGCCGCTCAGTTTAGTCTGTGAGTTGTCTGTGAGCCATTCAGCAAAGCCAAGCAAAGGCAGAGATTAAAATGTATATGTATATTGATTAAATATCTTGTTTTTCAGCTAAACGTTATTTCCCGTATACAGCAGGGTAGGCAGAGAGGACCTAGTCTTAAGACATTCAGTTCCCCACTTTTGGTCGAATTTTCTAGAGCTTTTCCTTTCTTTCTTTTACTAGAGCGAAGAAATGAAAATATTCTTAAATAATTATTCATTCTTCCGAGTCGGAATCAAACCTACAATTGTCGCGCTACAGTCACACGCTTGTGTCCCTGTGGCACGATTCCCTTACCTTGGTAACATATAAAGTGTGGCGTTGAGTTCCGCCACTCAACACGCAATGCCTCGAAAGTTCGGCGGAAATCTTAATGGAATTATCTTAATAGGAGCGGCGTGCCTTAATATTAGGTTCCCAGGTTCCCTCTGCCTACACTGCTATGTGCGAGTTACAGCATGATACTTAAAAAAAACTATAGATATAAATAAATAATAATGATAAAGTTCCTTGTATTGGCTATCGTAACGCATGGGAAAAAAGCTTTATTGAAGAGAAACTGTGTTTCATTGTAAACGCGCAGCTTATGTGTAAGAGGAATTGGTACTCGAGAAAATATAATATTTATGTGTCTACTAACGTGAAACTTTTAGTAGTAAACTTAAATATTCTCCCAAGAAGCTAGTACAAGGACTACACTATTTTACTTAAATAGCATTTCAAATAGTATCTATAAAATATCTAAAGAGCATCCATCGTATAAACGTTTATCTAACATTAACATTTCGTCTAGTAGATTTTATATGAGCGAGTAAAAGTTATTTACTATAACTAAACTTATAATGATTTTATTTTTTGAAATTTATAATATGAGACTATCGTCAAACAGTAACTGATTGTAATTACGGCTGTTGTGGGTTCGAATCCTACTCGGTGGAATAACTCATTGACATATCCTGGTTTTGGTAACAGAACAAAACGTGACGTTGAAGTCCATCATTCAACACGCAATTTCTTGAAAATTAAAGAAGTGTTTTAATTTTTAGAATTAAGGCATAGTGGTAGAATATCAGAGCAAGGAAATGAAAATAATTTTAAATATCATTATTCGCCCCAAGTGGGAATCGAATCCAGTCAGACGCTGTTCCACTGCTTGCAACGGACTCGATGGCTTTTGAAAACATAAATTTCATTTATTTTCTCATCCAAAGTTACGTTCATACGATACAAAGCAAATAGTAAAAGTTCTCACGACGGCTTTTTTAAATAATTTTATACAATATAAATACCTTATTACACTTCGAAGTGGTACTGGCGAGTTGATGATGACGACGTGCAACCACACAAGATATCCTCGCATAAACGTACACCATGACAATCATGGGCAAGAAGAAGGATCCCATGGCTGAGAATACCACGTAACCAGGATTTTGATTGTACCGACACACCCCGCCTTGGTTGTGATCTGGTTCATACCTAAGAATGATTAAGCAAATTGTAGGTAAATCACAGTGACTGAAACGATTGCTGGGCCCAGATTGTAAAGAGATAAAAATGATATGATTTAATAGATTCAGATACACCATTCCCTCCAATCTAAGAGCTGAACTAGTAGATATTTGGTAAAAGTGAGCCTATCACACAATTCACACAGGGATCCATATCTATAGCATGGCAGTCATTAGATCAAAAAAATCGGTGTCCACTGGGGAAGCAGGGCCCGTAAATAGTAGAAAGCAAACGGGAAAGCACTAAAAACGCATCGAAACGAACATAACGAGTGAAGCGAAAAATGCAAAAAAACATCAGACAAAGTGTCACCGTCAATCAGCTGTCATATCTATCATTTAAAATATGAATGATTTAATCAATTCAAAATGGATTTCTCTTAGTTTTTTGTTTATAATTTATTGACATTTTCTTTATTTATTCTGTAATTATATGCACAAATAAGTGCGAGTTACGCTTAAATTTAATTAAAATGAAGAATTATTTTATTTTCGTATTAATATAATGGATTATTTATATCGGTTAAGGACATAAAACGATATTTTTTATTTTTCTCAGCTTCCAGATTGCCAATTGAACTAGTTTTTGGTATTCTAAAATTTTAAAAAGAATACTCATTTTTAGACTATATGTTAATTTTTTACATTTGGGCCCACAGCTTTCCGTCTTCTTTAAAAGTTGTGTATCTTTAAGACCAGCCGTGGCGCAGGGGCACTAAGTGTAATGTAAACGCGACAGGTTGTGGGTTCGATTACCACTCGAGGATATGAAATATTTAACTGCATTATATATTATATCCTGACATCGATATTTATAATCAGATACTAACCCACTAGGCTTAATTTAAATAATATTACACTTATTCCTGAGAACAATCTATCTAAGGAATTCGAATCTTAAACGTTTTATATAATCAAAACCACATACCATTTAAATATTAAAGCAATTTACATATTAATACTACTACAACATTAAAATATTGGAAAACCATAAACAGCAATACGACTCAGTTTATATTACATTTTAATCCTACGCTAGAGACTATTAATTTAGTACATTAATTAATTTTATAATAATTTATGAAGTAGCTTTAGTAATTGTATATTGCTTGTTTTTTTAAATAGAGGATTAAAGGTCCAAAAGCCCATTGTTTGTTTTAACTCAATAAAAGACGTTGTATGCTGAGCAATGTAAGCATGAAAAGGATTTGTTTAACCAAAAAGCTTAACATAAATGTTTATCTTTATTTCTTGAGAAATATTTCAATTTTTCGAGTTACATTTGAACCTACTACCATCTCATCCATACGAACTAGTTTTGTATGGAGGGGTACACCTGCCAAACGATTTGTATAATTTCCCCTTAACGTGATGTTACTAAGTGAAAAAAATATTTTCTTCGTTTGCAAATTGAAACTGCAACTTATAAATCTTCTTCGTCTTATTTCTAAAGGTTATTTAAATAAAAAGTAAAATTAAAAGTGGGTATTTCGATCTGTCTACTAAAATAATTTACTTTTAAAATAAACTAACTACAAAATACGCTTTTCTATTACGTACTATATTCTATTAGTACGAATTTTCTTTAAGCTATGAATTATATGAGCCTAAGTTCGAGTGGTTTTCTAGTAACCTCTGAAGAATTCCATTTTTCAGATCCTGACTCCATCATCAGCCGAGTTGGATAATTCTATATTATTCTATTGTCATCTAACATATTACTTATAATTACTAAGTTAAGTCAAATTTAGTTTCTTAAATATTATAACATTATAACACATCAACCCACCAAAAAACTATAAAAAACCAATTTCTTACCATCCAAACATGGGAGGGCATGTAATCGCGCTAGCTGCTATCCAGACAAACAAAATCATCGTCAGCGCTAACTTCTTCGATCTTCTTCTTCTAGAGTAAGTCAGCGGTCTCGTCACAGCCAAGTATCGATCGATGCTAATAGCACATAAGGAAAGTATTGAGGCTGTGCACAAAAGGATGTCCAAGCTTATCCATATGTCGCAGAGTATCCAGCCTAGCTCCCATCTACCTATAACAATAACAATAAAATTAAGCTGAGCAAGTTGTTTTAAGTTATATTATGTACATTTAATATTTTCATTTTCACGCTTTGGTAAGGAGGTAATTGGTAACGTTGAGTTCCGTAACTCAGCACGCAAAGTCTCCATCATTCAGTGGGGAAGGAAGTTTCTTAATGGGGACAAAGTGTCTTAACTAAATATTAATAATTGTTTCCATAGCGAGCAGTATGGTTTCACCAAAGGCAAGTCCACTACAGATGCGGGTGCAGCACTCCTCAAGCACATTTATGACGCATGGGAGAAGTCACAAAATGCAATTGGAGTGTTTTGTGATTTATCCAAAGCCTTTGATTGTGTAGACCATGAAACTCTGTTATTGAAACTTTATCATTATGGTATACAGGATACTGCCCTTGATCTCATTGCCTCATATCTAAGCGAAAGAATCCAGAAAGTTAGTATAAATAATGTAAAATCATCTGGATCTCCTCTAAGGATGGGCGTTCCACAAGGATCTATACTTGGTCCCCTTTTATTTCTTCTTTATATTAATGATCTGCCTTTTTATGCATAGAACCTATGTGATATTGTACTCTTCGCAGACGATACCTCTTTAATATTTAAGGTAGACAGAAATAAAACAAACTATGACGAAGTGAATAGTGCATTATCGCATATTCTTTATTGGTTTGATATGAATAATCTAATGTTAAATGCTAAAAAAACTAAATGTATTGAATTTGCTTTACCAAACGTTAAAAAGCATAATTTTAGTCTAGAAATTAAAGGAGAAACAGTCAGTGTGTCGGAATCAGCTATTTTCTTAGGTTTAACGATAGATTC
>JAATLQ010016928.1:0-81372 GCA_013421005.1 Heliconius erato x Heliconius himera | reverse complement strand
TCGATTCGTTATCGATCATTTGCAAGGACAGCCATTAACCTCAATCCCTTAAGGATGTAATTGACCTTCAGTGATGTGTATTGTGATATCGATTATTACTTTCGATTCGATATGAACACGTCGATCGCGTCTTCGATTATGTCAACTTTGACGTGCATATTCAAAGAGCGAGGTTGCATGTTCCAATTTTAATCCCAATTAATCTTCTTGTTTTGGCTAACTTATAAAAATAATAAAAATATATATATATAATTGTTTTTATCGGACTTACGGTATCTCGATTAAATTGAAGATATTTATACAATTATGTATTTAATTAAAATTGAGGCCAGTGGTGGCGCAGTGGCACGAGGTGTGACTGTAACACCGACTGGTTGTGGGTTCGATTCCCACTCGAGGAGATGAAATATTTACTTAAATTTATATTTTCATTTCTTCGCTCTGGTGTCGAGGTTAAGCGCGGCGTTGAGTTCTGCCACTCAACACGCAATGCCTCCAGAAATCGGCAGAAAGTGGGGAACGGAGTGTCTTAACACTAGGTTTCCTCTGCCTACCCTGCTGTGTGCGGGATACAGCGTGAAGCTTGATTTAATTTTGATTTAATTAATATTTTTAATATAAAAGTGTTTTAAGTAAATTCTTATACAACGTTAATATTATATTTCACATCAAATAAAAATATATTAAATTTAATAACAAAAAAAACCAATAGCCATTTTCATAATTACAAACGTGACCATAAAGTTCATAAACAGCTCATAGAATTCTACAATGGTATTACATAAAATTCATAAAGATTCAATTCAATTCTTAAATTAATGAGATCAGTTGTGAATCACAGGCAGGGGTCCTCGTGTTCAATAGCATTTAGCCCTCGTTATCTAACTATCATGTCGAAAGCAAGGTTAGAGGGAGCGGTCAAGGGATGCCTTCACCTAGCGCTGTGACTCAAAGCATTGTTGCCATACTGGTATTTAGATTGCAACATTCTTTGTTAATTATAGTTTAATTCGTTTCACAATATATAAGTATATGTATGTTACAAAACTGTTGATCACATCAAGTCTTGTTCTAAATGATATAATTTGGCGGTTTGTAAACTTGGGTAATAAAATATTTTTTTTAGCTTCACTCTATTTTCTGTAATCTTAATTCTGTTAATGTTAAGACAGTCCATTCCCATTAGGACAATTAAGTCCGTTCCCTATTTTCCACCAAATTCTCAAGAACAGAGAGAAAACCTTTACTTTTACAAAAATCTGTAATTATTATACTTTAAACAAAAAATAATAAATAAATGATTGAACCAATCATTAAAATCATATTTTATTTAGGATCACATATTAAGTAGTAGATTGTCAAAATAATTATGGGCTGATAAAAGCATTATTTTTGGCTACACTCTATATTAAAACTTTGTACTTTATATTTGAGGCCGGTCGTGGCGCAGCGGCACGAGGTGTGACTGCAAAACCGACTGGTTGTGGGTTCGATCCCCACTCGAGGAGATGAAATATTTACTTAAATTTATATTTCCATTTCTTCGCTCTGGTGTCGAGGTTAAGCGCGGCGTTGAGTTCTGCCACTCAACACGTAATGCCTCCAGAATTCGGCAGAAAGTGGGGAACGGAGTGTCTTAACACCACCATCTGCCTACCCTGCTGTGTGCGGGATACAGCGTGAAGCTAATTTAATTTATTTTTTTTTACTTTATATTGCCTTCGTAATATTGTATAGTTTGACGTCTTTTGTGACGCATGACAGGATCGCGTTCGCTTTCGATGGGCAGTTACTTGTTATCTGATCGTTTCGTAATCGATATCTGTGTAACGCACATCTCGATAGTTATTTAGGTGGCCTTGTTCGAAGCAATTTATAATTTGTTTCTGAACACCAGATAAGATGATCAATATCGATACCTAATTAAATCGATTCTTGAGAAATACAACACTGGATTTCTTTATTTACTTAATATTAGAGTGATGAATTAATGTGAATTATATTTTGAAGTAGAATAAATTTATATATATTTTTTTTTAATTTTACCTATTCATATAACCATAATAGTATCATCAATTTTATTTACAAATTTCTCTTCATATTTTATAAAATCGATATCTATTTATAGGATACAGCCTTAATAAAAACGTCTACTCTAAAAGGATATCTCAACAATACAACATTTCTAATAGTTTAAGCTATAGAAGGTGTGTAAGTGAAACGAGAACATGTTTTTGTATAAATATTATTTTATAGAGAATCCATGGCCGAAGCCTGATCGGCTTTCTTGTCCAGATTATTTCAAGGCTGCGTTTACACAATATTTTTTTTTATAAATTGCGGTCACATAACATCAAATTTTTAGGGTTTCCCTACTTGGATGAAACTGTACCGAAAGATACTATGCAACTTATTTTAAAAAGTTAAGGTATAAATATTAAAATATTATATCAAAAAAAAAACAGCTTCACGCTATATCCCGCACACAGAAGAGTAGGCAGAGGGTTACCTAGTGTTAAGACACTCCGTTCCCCACTTTCTGCATTCTGGTTTCTGAATTCTAGAGGTTTAGCATGTTGAGTGGCAGAACTCAACGCCGCGCTTAGCCTCAACACCAGAGCAAAGAAATGTAAATATAAATTTAAGTAAATATTTCATCTCCTCGAGTGGGGATCGAACCCACAACCAGTCGGTTTTACAGTCTCATTTCGTGCCACTGCGCCACGACTGGCCTCGTGGCTGGCTTTGTTAATATTTACTGTTACAAATCAATTAAATAACAGTAAATATAAACATACTTATGTTAGCAAAAGTATAATCTGCGGGTGAACTCTTTAGATCAAAATGAAATACTAGGATTTTCACTAACGATGGCTAAAAAATTTACACAAAATTTTAACTTGAAATTGAGTGAAAATACTAATATAATATTTTTTTTACATAACCCGTAAGTGATTATAAGACCAAACTAAAAAGGTAATATAACTATCTGTAAAAAGCAGAGACAGTTCCTTTAAAAACACCTATCTATCATGGGCGTGGTGTAGTTGTTAGTAGCGCCATATAGAGCTACTTTACAGGAAATGGGTGATAATCGAAATTTTTGTTCAAGTTTTGTCGCAACCGCCGCGGATGTTCGAGTGTTTACAGTCTAAAAACAACGTCAGGCAATTTCTCTAGAGACAACTTTGAGACGTGGCGATATATATTAGCGGTGAAAAACGTACTCTGATAGATCTGAATACGTTTATTCATATAACTATAACAGATATGTGAAATTGCTTTATAAATATTATTTATGATAAAAATTATAAATCATAAATATATTTTGAGGTTATGGGTACAATTGAGAACGAAGTGTCTTAGCACTAGACTCTGACTACGTACCCTGCTGTGTGCGTGACACAGTCTAAAGCTGATTAATTTTTTCGCTCATTGCCTTAATAAGCACGGCATTGAGTTCCTCCACTCAACACACAATGCCTCCAGAATTCGGCGGAAAGAAGTAAACGAAATGTCTTAACATGCCTCTGCGTAAACCTAAAAATAAATCATAAAAAAAAAACTATTAAAATAACTAAATGCGGCGTTGAGTTCTGCCACTCAACACGCAATGCCTCCAGAATTCGGCAGAAAGTGGGGAACGGAGTGTCTTAACACTAGGTTCCCTCTGCCTACCCTGCTGTGTGCGGGATATAGCGTGAAGCTAATTTTTATTTAATTTTATTTTATTTATTAAAATAACATTGAACACGTATACTATTCCAAGTAACACAGCAAATCACCACTGAGCCATAGTTCCTTTTATTTTAATCCCTACAAACTCCTATATCAGAAGTCGTGCACTCGTAATTAAACCACGCAAAAACCATGCGTATTTAAATAGAGAAAGCAATTTAAATAGACATTTTCATGTTTTGTCATAAATATGCAGTTAGTTACGGGAAGGCGGGAGCGACCACCCACGTTCAGTTTTTGCGCGCCGAAGCCTGTGTAAGCTGTGTGAGATTTGTTGAGACTTTTTAAGGTTTTCATTTTTTTTTTTAGTTTTGACCAATTTAGGGAGTCCTCGGGTTTGAAGCGGTGCAAGCAAGATTTAAGTTATAGTTTTGTATGTTTGTACATAACGCATTATATACGAAATCGATAGACAACTTTTTGACATTAGTCAATTCGGCGATTAATAGTTCTAATATATTATGAAGAAATCCTCAATAACTCAGCATTTTTAATAACATTTAATCTTTCTTCTTCTTCAGCTTCACGCTGAAGGATAGGAACACTCCGTTTCAGAGCGAAGGAAAAGAAAATATTAAATATATCACTTCCTCGACTGGGAATCGAATTCAAAACCTATCGCGCTTACAGCCACTCGCTTGTGCCGATAGATAGTTATCAATATTACACTTTGTTCACAAATCAATGTTATCGCTGTTTTTTATGAACATATTATATAATTTATGGCCCATATATATTTTTTTCGTAATAATTTAAATATTACAGCTATATATACATATTTTTACGGTGATTAAGTTTTTTTATTTATTCCACTACGTGATTTATGATACTCATTATGTTTTTGGCTCACTGACGTTTTACATTTACAAAATGAATGATTGTTCGCACTACCGTATTTAATTAAGAGAATATATTACTTTTACTGCAGAATTTTTAACTTAAGTACACTTGCAAAATAAGAAATAAATAAATAAATCAGGTTCCCGCCGTATCCTTCACACAGCAGGGTAGGCAGAGGGAACCTAATGTTAAGACACTCCGTTCCCCACTTTCCGCCGAATTCTAGAGGCATTGCGTTGGAATGGCGGAACTCAACGCCGCGCTTTGCCTCTACACCAAAGCGAAGAAATGGAAATATAAATTGAAATAAATATTTCATCTCCTCGAGTGGGGATCGAACTCACAACCACCCGACTTTACAGTCACATTTTGTGCCCCTGCGCCACGACTGACCCTACTTACAAAATACTAATTTCAATATATATTTTTTAAAAATTCTGATTTTCCGATTGGCTTTCGAGTCTTTATTGTAATCTATGTAATATATGAGCTAATTCCATTAAGCAATTTTTTCTATAAATACTTTCGCTATTCACGGTGAAAAAATATACAATACTATATTAGAGGCCAGTTGTGGCGCAGGCACAGAAACGTGCGATTGTAAACGGGACAGTTAGTGGCTTCGATTCCCATTCGGGGAAAAAAATATTTAATATTTTCATTTCCTCGCTTTGATAACAAAGAAAAGCGCGGCGTTCAGTTCAACATACAATACTTCCAATATTCACCGGGAAGTAGGGAACGGATGTGTCTTAACACTAGATTCCCAGGTTCCCTATACGTAACCTGTTTAATGCGTGATACAATATGAAGCATAAAAATATCTTGTTACTTCGTAAGAAATTCAAACCCATTACCTAAGAATAGCTGCAAAAAAACTAGTCCCTTTTAATTATAAAACCTAATACAAATATATACAACCATAGAAAACGTATAACTAGAAACGTCAGCATTGATACTTGGTCAATCACATACCTACTAATTTGCCAAGATTAACTGGTATAATGTAATAAAAAGTAGAATTGGAGTTAATGAATGACGTTTCAAAGACCGGAACCAATAGTTAACCCAGAATTTATTATATGTTAACATAAATTGCTCTCACCAAAACTTGCTACTCAAAATATCTGTGGTGTGGTACCTAAAAAAAAATATTTTCTCGTTCTCTCGTTCTAAATAATAAATAATAAAAAATAATAAATATTTAATTATAATCGTGGCCGTCGTGGCGCATAATCACAAGTCTGTGGCTATAAATGGGACATTGTGGAGCGCGGCGTTGAGTTCCGCTACTACTCAAGCAATGTCTCAAAAGTTCGGCGGAAAGTGGGGATCAGAGTGACTTGACACCAATTTCCTACTGCATATCCTGGTATATGCGGGATACAGCTGAAAGTTGGAAAAAAAAAATTTTGCATTTGATGCAGAAAAGAAGACGCTAGTATCTTACATCTTATACCATTTGGCGGGATTTAAGTTTAAGCTAAAATTTGTTGTTAAGTATAAATTCAAATTTAACTAGCCTTTCTATTTAGTGAAAAGTATTCTTTGGAAAAAATTTATAAAAAAAATTACCGACTTATCAACGGCCTTTAAGACTCCAAGAGAACATTTTCGGGTTAAAATAGTTTTTTTTTTCACACAATTACCACAGATACGCACACGCAGTGTTCTAAAGACTCTATTACTTCATACTAAATTCTCACGAATACTTAAGATGCGCATACCTGTTATTATTATATTTTTCATAAAAAAATAAGTTTTATATCTATAAAAAGAGAACTCAAAGTTGTTTTAGACCAGTTGTATTTAATGCGCCAGACATGTCGAATCAGCTGTCAATTCTCACGAGGCTTTAGTTTGGTCGTCCGTGACTTAATTAATATTATATTTAAATATATATATTTTTTCTCATATCAAAAGTATATTGATATATTGTAATATAATGACATAATCTGTATCAAAAAAGAATTATGTTACTATTAAATTATTATTGTTATTATTAATTGATTAATTTTACATGAATATAACAAGAAAGTTATTTATATTATATTAGTTAACTACTTAGTTTTTATCGATATGATATAAAAAAATACATTTTTTTTTTATTGCTTAACCTTTATTATAGTACTTAATAACCATATTTAGGCAGGCATAGGAACATAGTCTTAAAGCACTCCGTTCCATATTTTCCGACATTGCGTACTGAGTTGAGATGAAATTAAAAAAATACTATAGTTCATTCCACCGTTTGAGGATTGAACCCACAACCATCGTATTTTCACGATAAATTCTCATCAGATATAATTCAAAAAAAAATAATCAGCTTCACGCTGTATCCCGCACACAGGAGGGTAGGGAGGGGGAACCTAGTGTTAAGACACTTCGTTCCTCACTTTCCATCGAATTCTGGAGGCATTGCGTGTTAAGTGGAGAAACTCGACGATGCGCTTTTGCCTCGAAACCAGAGTGAAGAAATGTAAATATAAATTTAAATAAATATACCATTTCCTCGAGTGGGGATCGAAACCACAACCAGTCGAGTTTACAGTCCCACTTTGCCCCCCTGCGCCACGACTGCACAAAAATGCTGGTGAATACACGAGTAAAGAAATCAAATCAAAGTATATTAAATATATAACAAATATTATTCTTAGTACATTAAAAGATAAATAAATATACGCAAGAAAAAAACATAAATGTTTATCAATATTAATTAACCTAGTATTAACAAAAAAGACCAGAAGCAATCAATCATGCATGCTGGTTGACATTACATAACGCAAGAACAACTTAGTGGAAGTAAGGTAGATTCTTATCGTAATTAAAAACTATTTGGCGATGTGTTTAATTATTTTAATATATTTTCTATTAGAATTGAGGTCGCATGTTACAATTGATGGCGCAATGGAACAGCGTCTGATTGTAAACGCGGTGGTAGCTGGTTCAATTGCCAATTGGGGGAACCATTTTCATTATTCATCTACACTAGATACGCTGGAATTTAGAAAGGGATTATATTTACACCAGGTTCCCTTCTACCTACCCTTCTATACGAGAAAAATATCATTTATTTATTATTTTTGACAATAACGTCGTTGAGGCTAGTCGTCGTATAGTGTGACTGTAAAACCGACTGGTTGTGGGTTCGATCTCCACTCGAGGAAATCAAATATTTATTTAAATTTCCATTTCTTCACTCTGGTGTCGATGCAAAGCGCGGCGTTGAGTTCTGCCACTCAACACACAATGCCTCCAGAATTCGGCAGAAAGTGGGAAACGGAGTATCTTATCACTAGATTCCCTCTGCCTACCCTGCTATATTGCGGGATACAGTGTGAGGCAGATTTTTTTCTTTTTTTTATAACCTTCTTTTCACAAAATATAGCCGCAATTAATCGTTACCGATATGCCACTTAAAAGCTCTATCTTGACACTCAGCGAAATATTAAGTGACTTATCTCTTACACTTTTAAGCACTTTCTACACACAAGTGAAAGCCTAAAATCGAAGCACATCAACCGTGAATCTTCTTACACTCGAGGTAACGTGAGGCGGCTATTAAATTTATCTTTGCGACAACGTCCAGTCTAATCTGTTAAGTAAAATGTGAACAAGAAATGTATGGAAATTATATGTATATTTTGGTGGTAATTATAAATAAGGTTCCTTTCTTGTGTTAACTTGCGTATGTAATCACCTGATTTGATGGTGTTGTAGTGCAGTTGGCGATGTCCGACAAAAGCTGATTGTCTATTCAAATTTATCCCAAAAACGAGTTTTGTTTTACAGAATAAAAAAAGAGAATATTGCATTACTTGTATTATAAAGAAATTTGATAATATTCTATAGTATCTAAATATTATTTTTATTTTATATTTAAAAAACTAAATGCGCATGCGCCACTTCCACCACACATCTCATACGACGCACCATAAATAAACCAGCTTCTTTGATGTCACCGACCTTATTTAATTTAAAGTTTCCAACTCATTTGGGCACCCAATTAAGCGCGAAATATATCGCAACCTTAGTAAAGGGTTTCATCAAAATGTTTGCTGTTTCAATTGTTGTTTTTTTCCGCCGAAAATGATATGCCTGTTAACATTTTTTTGCTTCTGCATTCATTTGCCAGTTTAAAATTATTATAGCATAATTTTTCATCGTTTTTTAATTTTCTTTTAAATGTGACAAGTTTTTCTCAAAACCATTTTACAGAGTTTACGGACTTCGTCGTGGTTCAAACTGTAATTATGGTATTCGTAGATTCAAAACTTTAATTTGAGGCCAGTCGTGGCACAGATTGTGACTGTATAATCAACTGGTTGTGGGTTCAATCCCCATTCGAGGAGATAAAATATTTACTTACATTTATATTTTCATTTCTTCGCTCTGGTTTCGCGGCAAAGCGCGTTGTTGAGTTCCGCCACTTAACACGATATGCCTCCAGAACTCGGCGGAAAGTGGAGAACGATGTGTCTTAACACTAGGTTCCCTCTGCCTACCCTGCTGTGTGCGGAATACAGCGTGAAGCTGCTTAAAGCCCCACTTTTAGAAATATTTCCATTTCGAAAATTTCGGTTTTCCTGGTCCTGCTAGTGCAGCAAAGTACTTTATAAGGTTTACGAGATATTCGTGAAGACCAGTCACCAAATGAGTAATATGGATTGCATACTAATGTAATAGTTATTCGATATTTGATATTCATCTCGGTATATTATCTCTCGTGTATCTATTTCACCACCGGTCGGCTCCTTGCCTCATACCAATATCTCATTCACGCATACGTCACTCTGGTACTATCTCTAATATCAGTTTTGGATCACGTTTGACCTTGTGACCCTTGATTTCGGCTACTGTAAGCACGTTTTTTTTCTATTTGATTTATAAATTTATACTTTTTCGCTTCGAACTTTAAGTTGAAAATCATTTGCATTAAATTTTGTAGAAGATACATTTGATATGTTAACTTAATCATGCAAGATGAAATAAAATAATCTTGTTACAGCTATTTGAATGATGACTATACAAATAAACGATAACTTATTTACATTTAACTATCTGTGAATAAATTTTTTATAGTACTTATTTAATTTTCAATACGTTCTAAAACTTAAAAAGTGATTTTGAAGAATCTGTGCCAAAATTTCTTATTTTTAAAGTTTAATTAAGCAAAAAATAAAATGACATCTCTCGTTCACATTTCATTTATTCTTGCGCCCTCTCTTGAAATTTACATTAATTTACATTACTCAACTCTTTATTAATTACACCAATATAAGAAATATACTGTAATCTCAAACATATACTTCCCTATAAGGAATTCGAAGCGGCGACCACTGCGAGCATACATTACGCTTATAAAAGTAAATATTCTTATTACCCAAAACCGGATGAAACAACAATGTATACAAAGTAATTAATATCGGTACGTTCGAGTTCATTAAATTCGATATTTTCGATCGAGATTTCGCAATAAAAATGAAAGCCATTAAGCTAATGAATGACGAATATGGAGCAACATCCCGCTCGTAGGAAGTCAGACCAGTTTCTGAGCGAAGACCGCGATGGGTCGAGTGATGCGTGCAATCGAAACTTGTGCACACTGACGGACCGTATACTTATTTGCTTTTATATAGATTTTTTAAATATTTTATTTTATTCATATGAAATATAAACCGGTATTGAGGCCAGTCATGGCGCAGGCGCTCACAGTGTGACTGTAAAACCGACTGGTTGTGGGTTCGATCCCCACTCGAGGAGATGTAATATTTATTTAAATTTATATTTCCATTTTTTCGCTCTTGTGTCGACGCAAAGCGCGGCGTTGACTTCTGCCACTCGACACGCAATGCCTCCAGCATTCGGCAGAAAACGGGAAATGGAGTGTCTTAACACTAAGCCCTCTGTCTACCCTGCTGTGTGCTTTTATATAGTATACTTTATTCATATGAAATATAAGCAATACATATCTCATCTAAAGTTAAGTTTTTCTTATTCTATTTTAATATATGTATTTTAATTATTTTAATTACCCTGCTCTGTTAAGTTAAAGTAAACGTAAACGTTGAGATTCGCACCTTAATATAAAATGTCGACCGATCGAATCGATTTCTGGCGTATAGCACAGAACCTTTCTTATACCCTGCGCTACGGTACGACGTGTGAATGTAAATAAGGTATATTATGTATATGTAAATTACCAACAACAAATGAAAAATGTTTGTCAAACACCTGTCTTTCCCCAGGATAGCAGGGTTAAAATATTCCTTTGTGAAAAGCTAGAAAAAACGTTTATTTAGTACTGATTATAAACTATTTAATGTACCAGTTAAAGAATTTAACTTGTTTAATGTAGGTATATAAAATAATCCGATCTTGTCGAGATTTATCGTGGGAATACATAAGTGTTCGCCAGACAGTTATTTATTTAACGTCTACGCGTTTTCTATGATAAAGTCACATACTAGTAGACTTAGTTTTAGTTTTGCAAAACGAAAAAAAAAATTAAATCTTATACAAAAAGTTAATTTACAAACTTTTATAATATAAGTAGAACTTTCATAAAGTTCTTTAGCTGTGTTCAAAAATTAAAAATGACAAAAGTAATTAAATATATGTTTTTTTTTAATTATAGCCTTAGTCATAATTGTAAAAATTAACATTAATGTTATTTCGATAATACATTAATTAAAATTTAAATCTTGAATATGTACAAGCCCTAACTCTATGGCGTTTCGCAAAGTGCAAGGGCAACATTAATGCACACCCGCACTTAAGTACATAAGTTAAGGTCTTTTACAAAGTTAACTTATTTACATTAAAAAGACGTTAGTTGACGATTCTGAAATAATTTTTCAGAATTACCTTTTACGATGAAAAAAAATATTTCAAGAAGCCTTTTGGCCAACCTACTACCCTATTAGACTACTATTAAAATTACTCTAGTTGTCTCTCTCTCTCTCTCTTACTCCTACACGACACCATGTTTTATCTGATGAAGCCAGAAATTTTTGTAAAATAATATATTTATATATTTTTCAAAATACCACGTAATGTAATCAAATGTTTTTTTATACTGTATATTCTCCATTTTTATTTTTATTAAAGTAAAATTCAAAATTTTATAAACAACCGTTAACTTTAAATGTAACAGCTTAATATAAAAATGAAGTAAATTATACAGCAAAGGTCACAACATGAATCATCCCAAAAATATTTTGAAACTAATTTGACATTTCAATATCAACAAATAAATTCTCGTAAGGATCGTACTATAATATTGAATGTGCATTTTGAGCTTCTATATTAAAAATAATTTATTTTGTACACAATTTTTAAAGTTTTTTTTTTACGTTATAAGAGGCCAGTCGTGGCGCAGGAGCACAAAGTGTGCCTGTAAATTGACTGGTTGTGGGTTCAATCCCCCCTCGAGGAGATGAAATATTTACTTACATTTATATTTTCATTTCTTCGCTCTGGTGTCGAGGGGAAAGCGCGGCGTTGAGTTCCGCCACTCAACACGCAATGCCTCCAGAAATTGGCGGAAAGTGGGGAACGGAGTGTCTTAACACTAGGTTCCCTTTGCCTACCCTGCTGTGTGCGGGATACAGCGAGAAGCTGAAAAAAAATGAAAATCTATATATATAAAAGGACTTGTGCTGACTGACTGAGGTAAGACGCACGCAGAGCCGTAACCGCTGATGGTAGAAACGTGAAATTTGGGCAGGTGTTTATTTTCATATTCTGGACATCCACTAAGAAGGAAATTTGAAAAATTTTAACCCTAAAGGGATGAAATAGAGGTTGAAAGTTTGTATGGAAAAAAAATTTAATCTGTACCGATTTTTATAAAATTTGAAATTCAGGCTCTTAAAAATATTTTATTGAACACGTGTTTCATGGTTTTTAAGAATTCACCCCCTAAGGGTTCAAATAAGGGGTTGAAATTTTATATGGAAAAATCTTTAAATTGCCACCGATTTTTATAAGAATTTAAATTCAGACTGTTAAAAATATTTTATTGACCACGTGTTTCGTGGTTTTTTTAGAATTCACTCCTAATAAGCGGGCGAAGCCGCGCGCGCCCTCTAGTTTTTATATATAGATAAACACTAGAGATTCAAATGCTCGCTTAAATATATTTTTCGACTATAGTCAAAGGATCATATATTTTTATAAATACTTAAAAAAAAGGTTACATAGTAATTTTGGCGTGAAAGTGTAACAAATAACATAAATTCACATTTATAATATTAGTATGATGTCATATAAATTGACCGTAGCGTTTGGCGCTCCGTTCTCTCTGACTACCCCGCAAGGGATAAAGCGTGAAGCTAAGTTAAGTTAAGTTAAGTATGTCATATAAATTTACACTTTTAAATAACTTAAACTACACATATAAATTGAACATTTATCCAATATTTACAAGCCGTAGTTGAGAATGCTAACAACGTTCGTGGATTCGATTTTTTCTTACTCAGTTGTGAAGTACTACAAATTGTTTCGTAGACATCTATGTACAATATGAAATGAATTAAATCAGAAATATTTAAATTTTTACTATACAAATAAAATAACAGGAAAACATAATAAAATAGTTTAAAATATATGTATGTATGCATGTTTTTTATAAAATACTAGCGACTTAAACGCGGCATCGCCCGCTTAAATTTAATTATTTTATAAACAAAAATACATACAAAATATGTACAGAAATTGTAGCCTATGTTAGTTATTCTAAAGTACCAGCTATATAATTGTGAAGGTCAAAATCCTTTAAGTAGTTTTTGTGTGAAAATGGAAAAAAAAACATCAATCTTCTCTAATTTTCACATTTATAATATTAATAGGATAAGATTGGATGTAACTTTAATATACAAATACAAGCTATATTGCAAAACTGAATCATTATTTCCATACATTTAAATTATAAGCCTTGTTATTTAAATAATAACAAGGTTTTGAATAAAAGGGCCAGCCCAGTTGCGAACTCGGCCGCTAATACAGTACACGTCCAATAGACGAATATTATACTCTTACATCAGAAATACATTATTAATTTTTATAAATAAATTTGACACTAACACATGTGACTTTAAACGCAACAGGTTGTGGGTTCGATTCTCACTCGAAAAAATGAAATATTTAATGTTTCTATTTTTCTATTTCTGGTGTCGAGGTAAAGTGCGACATAAAGTTCCACATTCTTCTCCTCCTTAGTCTTAACCCTCCTTTTAGGTTCCCTCTGCCCATAAAAAGCCCTGTCGTGAAACAGAATTCACGAAAGGCAAAAATATCTATAATATTTTAACAAAGTGTAGTAAATCATACACTTTATTGTATATTCCACGTGCTCACTTCATCGTGTATAAATCACTAATGAAAACAAATTATTTATGCGCATAGTAAGGACTCTGATCGTGAGTTAAACTCTTATTTCTTGGTTTGCGTATCCATTTTATGTTTAGCTTTATAACTTTGTGTATGAAATTTAAACTAAAATGTCTATAATTATAGAGAAATATTTTATTTATTAGTTCTTTTTTTTTTGAGGCCAGTCGTGGCGCAGGGGCACAGACGTGTGATTGTAAACATGTGAAATTATGTGTGAAATTCATGTTGAATATTTTAATTTCTTCGCTCTGGTGTCTATGCAAAATGCGGATTTAAGTTTCGCCTTAACACGCAATGCTTCCAGAATTCGGAAAGTGGGGAATTGAATTCTCTTAACACTAGGTTCCCAGGTTTCTTCTGCCTACCCAACTAGGGTAAATACAGCGTGATGCTAAAAAGTTATTTTTTTAAAGACTAACAAAAAATTGTCATAGTCGAATTTATGAATTAGTTCTATACGTCTTCTTTAACAAGATAGAGCGCGGAGTTAAGTTACGCCACATTATAAACATATCTCAAATCTTGACAGTAGACTTTCTTTGCTATCTGAAAAAAGAAGCGTTTACCTAGTTCTTAACTAATTATAGAATACTAACTATTATGACAACTTTTGGTATTGAAATCTTTTTTTTTTATAAATACAATTTCAAACTTAACATATAAAATAATTTTAGCATTTTTAAAGTGTTTATTCCATGCTTAGAGAAGAAAAATTTATATATAAAAGAAACTTTTGTAATTAATGCGCTTTATACTTTGTTAAATCGAAACGAATATTTATAATTGCCGTTTTGATATCTATAAACTAATAATTATAGAAGCAATAAAAATAAATGAAATAATTAATGATTATACGCAGCACTGTGCTTCCGTTCTTGCACGACCACACGACCACTTATTTCGTCAACGAGAAATGGTCATTCGAAATCGACCAAAGAGTTTTTAACTTTGTTCGTGAGAAAATAGATATATATTTGGATAAAATGTCAATTTTGTGATGACAGGAAGTGTCATCAATTTATGAGCTTCTCTAATGTCCAATTTTGGAATTTTTGCATCTGATTAACAGTTATCAATGACCCAACCGATATACAGGTTTGAATGGGAAAGGTCAATGATAGTGAATAATTTTACATATATTAATTTTACATAAATAAAAACTATACTTACGATATGATATTTCTTTATTTTTTTCGTTAATATTATACAAGTATATTATTATAATTATAACTAGTAGTTATTTAGTAAGTAACTGTAATAAAAAGGCTGAATATCCACATCTAGCTAAATTTGGAGTATTTAGTCCAAAGTCAGTCTAAGTCATCCAAAAACAAGGTTCATAGTAGATGGTTATAAAAAGAAACACGAGAGAGACATACGAAACTTAAACTTTTTTCTTTGACGTTTCAAACGTCAAAGAAAAAAGTTTAAGTTTCGTATGTCACACACTATATGTGTGTGACATACGAAAGTCAAACTTATTTCTTACAAAAAATAAACTTTTTTTTTAAATAAACTTTTTTTTTACGAAAGCACACGGAGAAATTACGAAATTACAATGAAACGTCGCCATGTAATATGATAATGGTGGACAATTTTTTCCCTCAAGCCCATATGGAGTTAGCTTTTTATATTATAATAGAAACACATAAAATAATAAAATAGTATGTCTATAGATATTAATCAATAAATATATATAAACATGCTACTTAACCCTCTCTTATCGAATCGTCAAATTTAATTATAATCATTTATCACGCAACAATGGAACATTAAAAATACACAAATTAAACATATTCTATATTGTCGACATATTCCACCAAAAAACTACCATAAAAATGTAATAAGAAATGTTACCAATAAGGTAAAATACGTAATAATTCGAATTCGAAACCGTACATTCAAAGAACTAAGTAACAAAAGTACTTTGCATTAAATCGAACGCACGCATTTTGAAAATAAAAGGCGTAGGTACACTACTTATCGATGATCCGTCACTTTCGATATAATTAAGCCTCCTTCATGAAACTTTCGTAAGAAGCAGCTTTCGAAAGTAGTAAAAAAAAATCAAACGGCCCGAATTACGAAAAGGACCCTTCTCCTCATTTCGCCGATCGTAAATGTTACCCCACTTCACGCAATTACCTCAGATGATATACATTCAGGTACTTTTACATTTTGTTGTTATTCTAAAGACTACTTTTACTTATTCTCATGTCACACTTAATTTCATTATGTAAGTTTTGTCAGGCCGATGTGTTGAAATAATTATATTATGTGAAATAAAATTGTGGAATTATTTTTAATTTATTATACTGAAATGATACTAATAAACGATGAAACTTCTTAGAGCGTTCTGTTTTTTTTTTATATAAACTATATAAAAAATATATATTTTACTAAACACATATTCAAAATGTTAATTGAAAATATAAATTCGTCGTCGAATGTAAATAGTATGTAAGCATGGGTAATCGAACAATTGATGTAGCGAAAGGTATTTACAAAGCATATATATGTATTTTTTATAAAGCAGGATAGGCAGAGGGAACCTGTTTTCCTAGTGTTAGGACACTGTTTTCCCATTCTCCATTTTCCGCCTAAATCTATATAAGCATTGAGTGGTGGAACTCAATGTCGCGCTTTGCCTCGACACCAGAGCAAAAAAATGAAAATAATAAATAATTAATTTCCTCAAACGATAATCGAAGCCACATCTGTCGCGTTTAGAATCGAACGCTAGTACCACAAACTGGCCTTAAATAATCAAATGTATGCAAATTAACATTTATTGATTCAAAATTACCAAATGCCTGAACAGGCCTGGCCTGGCCTGGCCACCGAGATTAGACAAGCATTATAGAGTAATATAAGCAAGAATCGAGGGCAAAATAAACTACATCAAAATTACTATTTGAATCAAGATGGTTCAGCTTAATTATTATTATTTTAACGACCACCGTCAGGCAGCCCACTAAACATCCTATACACGTACTCGTATAGTCTTATGTCTCTTACAATAAGAACTATCGCTTGACAAAAAATGCTTTTATCTCATTCTACTATAATTGCAGGTTATATGGTCTACTGTCTATTCTAAATAAGGTTGCTGTTATTGTGAAAATATTAAAATTAGATTTTTTTTTTATTTGCTTAATATAAAAAATTAATTAATAGTAATGCGTATCTATATATATACTACATGTACATAGTGTACGCATCACTATTAATATAAACTATAGATATTATTGCAGATATTATTCTGTTTTTATAATAGACAATTTGTATTAAAATATAATTTATTATTATCAGAGAAAAATAATATTATAATAATAAATAATATTATAATAAATAAATATATCAATATAATATTATTATAACAAGAGAAAAATATCGAATTATCTATCTTTGTTATCAAGAGCCTAAAGAAATTTAAAAAGGGAACCATATCTGAAAAAGTGACAACCCTAATACGGTATCATAATATTTTGTACAAACGAGCACTCGATTTTTAACGGCCTTGCTTAGATTGCATAAGAATACATGACCAGAAAATTGCTTTTTTAATGATTTATTGATATATAGCTGAAAATAAAAAAAATATATAAAATGTTAATATTGAGATACATTAAAGATATTAAAAGGTAAAGTAAACATAGAGAAAAACAACAGAATAAAATTGAAATCTTTTTGATAATATGCTAAATATATATTATTTAGCACACTATCATTTCCTTAATTGGATCAAATATCTTGGGAATGGTAATCGAGCAATGGGGAATAAAATATTTAAAATTTCTATTTAGTCGCTCTAGTACCAAGGCGAGACGCGGTTATTGGGTTCCGGCACTCAACACGCGATACCTTGAGAAATCGACGGAAAGCGAAGAATGGGATGTCTTAAGACTAACTAGGTTCCCTTTGCCTACCGTGAGGACTCTGAAGACGCGGAATACAGCATAAAGCTAAAAAAAATAGAAAAGTAATAGATGCCTTAACACATACTCCTATACGTCTTACAACGACTACGATAACGTTCAATTCAATTTATAGTGATTACGTTGGAGATCCATTGTATATGGAATATGGATCTTGCTTCACCCTCACCTTAACCTACATTAATAAAGATGAATTCGTGTGTTGCACAATGTCACATCAATCTCCAGTGACAATTAATAATCGCGGCTCCCATTGCTTTGTATCGGCATCATCGTCTATTGTGTTATACGTTACATATGAGACTCACTGACATAGAGAATGAAAAATTGATAAAAATATGAATATTGAGTGTTTAAATAAAAATTATTAATAAATGCTCAAATGGTTTTTGTACTGAGACTAATAAATTGTTGTATTTTTTAGATAAATGCTATTTTAAAAAAAAATACATAATTTAAATCACCGAAACTGTAATAAGCTTTGGAGATGACTTATTATATTATTACCAATAAATATTATATACCCTTGCTATATTCACTTTCACTCAACACGCAATGCCTCCAGAATTCGGCAGAAAATTGGGAACGAAGTGTCTTAACACTAGGTTCCCTCTGCCCAACCTATTGTATGCGGGATTTAATTTAATTTAAAAAAGTTCCATATCCGTAGAGTCCCTGTGTCGTTAGTAGTATCCATAACTTTTTTTAATAGTCCCAGCTATAATACAACTCGCAAATTGTTTATACTTTTGTTTCGTTTATAGAACGCGACTCATTCATGCACATGCCATACAAAAAAAACATCTTGTTAAGCAACAGTAATATCATTTATTATGAAAGGCTAAGGTGGAATCAAAATGATTTGTTATGATGGCATTTTGACATAGTCTAGTCCTATATATCATATCAGTTTCATTAGGTTAATAATAAAAATTTAGGATTTTAAGGTCAAGTAAAAATAAATTTGACTGAGTAAATAATAATTAATTTATTACTCGAAAATAGATATAGGTCAGGCGCAGGGACGCAGGTGTGTGATTGTAAGCGTGGTTGGTTGTGAGTTCGATCGCCACTCGAGGAAATGAAATAATCATTTAAATTTATATATTTTTTAAATTTTTTGAGTATAATCCAAGAGTTCCCAACTGAACCCGCGATGCAATGTCATTATTAATTCATTATGACAAAGAAGTAAATATTCACTTAAAATTTAATATTGTGAAAGTAACTTTCAAAATATATACTCTCTACAATACTTATTTTTTACAATAAACAACAAAATCACTAAAACATTAAAAACAATTTATTTCAGAGATCGTTAATATTTTTCGTCTGACGACGTTAAGTAGCGCGCTAAAATACCGACGTATCCTTATATTGTGTAATGTGCCAGCTTTATTTACGACTTAATAAATTTATTTGTTAAATTATAGTTCCATTAAATCTTGAATTAAAAACAATGGCGAAATATTCTTTTTTTATTTTTGTACCATATAGTTTTTATTGACTCATTTCGTCATGTACCTATATTTACATTGAAGATATTCGTATTGATTTGAGAGTAGTTCGGAGTTACTATGAATTATAAGCTAAATATAATATATCTATATAGATGTTTCTTTATTCATCATTTTATATTTATATTTATTGATAGATTTTTCAAATACCAAAATCAAAAGAAACAGACAAAGAAAATATAAGGCTAGAAATAGGCTTACTATTTACTAAATAGACATAAGCAAAGCTCTTTTGTTTTTGCTTCACGCTGTATCCAGCACATAGCAGGGTAAGCAGAGGGACTCTGAGAACCTAGTGTTAAGCCACTCCGTTCCCATTAAGGCACTTCCGTTTCCCATTTTCCAATGGTTTTTGAAGGCATTGCGTGTTGTGTGACGGAAGTCAACGCCGCGCTCTATATCAACACGCCTCGAGATCGAGGTCTTTAATAAGAGAAACTAACATTTTTCTTATAAATCTTCTTTAACATTAATAAAATATATTTCAACAATCACAAATTAACTGCATAATAATTACCATCCGAAACCAATGACAATATAGACTTTGTTAATATTAGGCAACAGTTCAAAGACCACGCGATTAATTTCAAAAGTCGATTTCCAGAGTCGGATCTGTGCGGATCACGATGCGGCCGATTCAGTTGTTATTTTGCAATAATGTTATAGAATAATAAAATTGTCAATAGAATAAAGCAATGGCGAAAAAGGAAATATTTGGGGACGCCCGTGGAAGTTACGCAAGAGATCTGGTACTCGTGAAGTAGAGATGTCACGTTTTTGTATTAAAATATGATTTATTTTTTGAAATGACCTAATAATTGGATTGATTTGGTGTTTGGTTGGAAGCATTAATGGTAGTCACGCATTCGATTCCGGTGTGTGAAGTTATGTGGACGGTTTTGTTACTACAGTATTGTGGTGCTGTTTAAAATAAGGAGGGTATCGTCAAGGAGGATCATCTCCGTGTATGAAAAGGTCCAACAAAATAGATTTTAAAGAGTGATGTTTTTTATTATGTTTTTTTAAAATAAGTTTATATATATTAACAATAATTTTAATTGTAACATTAAAAATATAAATTGATCATTTCATCTCATATTTGAAAATTTAACTATAACTTATTGTTTACTACTGCATACCAGCTCCAACTGAATACTCACATGAGATGGTGGCTCTTTACATCTACCCTCCATAATTTAAAAAATAAAAATGTACAGAATATAAATAAATTATTATATTTTATCTATAATCTTAACTTTATTTATATGTTTCAATTTGTTGCAGAGTACAAAAAACGCCGCCAAACTGTCTACCGCAAATGAGATTATACCCAGCTTCCACGTCCAAGCGCTAATAGGTGAGTACCTACTAAGTGCATTATAATGTTATAGTGCATCGTTATATTAACAGCATAATATTGTATAATTTTCTGTGTAATGTTCATAAATTATTAAAGACAAAACATATTTTATATTAATAAAGGACCTCGAGGTCTGATTGTAATGCGTTTGTCTATGTTTAATTTTAATAGTGCACAAAGTGTGACTGTAAAAGCGATAGCGGTAGCGAGTTTTTGGCTTCGATTCTCACTCGAGGAAATGAAATATATAATATTTATAGAACTTAAAACTAGGTTCCCTCGGTCTACCCTGCTGTGTACAGGATGCAGTGTGACATTAAAAAATTACCTTACCAGAAATGGATATAAATCTTATTTATATCTATTTTCTGGTAAAATTCTAACGCTTAATTCTTACATATCTATTGTGAATAAATCAGTTTGTTTATAAATAATAGTCTTTCTGTCTCTATTATTAGTTAAGAGATGCATAAGACTTTTTTTAATTCTTTTACCTAATATTTTACAAAATATATTAAACATTAATTCGTAATTACAATATTTCTGTTAAGTATAAGATATTTCACCCCTTAATGCAGCCGAAAGCATGTTCTCTATAAGATAAAATTAATTCCATTAATGTAATGTGAAAATAGAGGACGATGGCTACACTTTATAATAGCTTATTATAATAAACGCGGTGGTCTTGCTCCTACACGGTATGACCTGGGGCGATTAGAGGCTACTAGCAGCCGGTATCAGTACTGACATAGTTCAGGCTGTGCTTTAGAGCAAAATGAGAATATGCATATATTATTTTAATTTTTTTATATTAACATATTATAAGAATTTACATCCTTACATTTTAAATATAAGGCTGTTATAGCGTAGTGGTACAAGCGTGAGGACTGTAAACGCGACGGCTCTGGGTTCGATTCCTAATCATTTCTTATATTTTTTTTGCTCTGGTAACATAGCAAAGCGCGACGTTGAATTCCGCCACTGCACAGGCAATGCTTCGAAAATTCGGCGGTAAGTGGTGAACGGAGTGTCTGAACACTGTTCCCTATGCCAACCGCTATATGCGGCATACAGCGTCAACAATAAAGTACTATATTAAACCATATAAATTCTTCTCCTCCACCACAAATCATATATTGACCCTCGAGCAGATCTAACATTAACATCGCTCAGTTGAGACAGTTCCTATAATTCCACGCGCGTAGCCTACTGCGATGTAGTTTAGCAAATGACCGCCGCTTAGAAATCTCCTCTGGTATTTCAATTATTTCCATAAAATCGTGTAAATTCGTATAATTTATACAACAATCTCGCCCGTCGGTAGAACACCTTAAGTATGGCCGTTAATAGGAGGACTCGATGCGGGGAACCCAAATAAATTCAGTTGCTTCTCGGAAATATTGGAGATTTTCTAAGATACCTGTGAAAAATTTCAAATGTTTATAGATTTTCACCTGTGAAATATTTATTATATATTAATTTTTATTTTACAAGTTAAATAGTAAACATGCATGTAATGAGATCAAAAGTTTTATTTTGAAAATTAATTATCCACTTAGAAAAAATTATATTATACTATACTGATTTATACGAATCATAGCTTTTTACAAAAATGTCTAATTTTTTATTTAGATTGTTTTTTATATTATTTTGTGAAAAACTCGCTCATTAAGTCAGTGTCACAAAAAATAAATAAATTGTATATATTTTTTTTTATCTTTTCGATTTCTAGTCTAAAAAATATGCGAGGTTAGATAAAGTACCACTTTGAATTATATCACTAAGTAGAGTACGTCTTTAAAATAGAGATAAAGAGAAATCAAGAGAGTGAGAAACTTATCACTGGCTTCTCTATCCAAAGTATACAAGAAAAATATATGAAGCAGCAAAGCAACTACAGTACCATTAACCATTTAAACCGCAATATACATTATCAAATGAAATACAAGCAATGCTTTATTACATATAATTTAAATTCCTCTCAAAATTGATGTCGGCAAATAATTTTGACACACGCCTTGTAATTAACTCCAGTCACGCTAACAGAAGCAAGTGAGCCAGAACAACTTTTACATTACACTGAAAAATCGACACTACACCTACTAGAGCGAGTTAGATGTACCTAGTCTATGTATATTCTATAGGTACGAATAGAAAGGAGTAAGAATAGAAATTAATGTTATAGGTTTCTGTTTGTTAGCTAATTTTCTAATTTTGAGGCATTGCGTGCTGGGTCGCGGAATACAACGCCGCGCTTTGATTTAGTATTAGAGCGAAGATATTAAAATATTCGTAAATAACAATCCATTCCTCCGAGTGGGAATCGAACCTACAACCGTCAATCACATATGCTTGTTCCTCTGCGTCACGACGTCTAATAGAAGCTATTTAAATAAATGGCCAAGGTTAAACAAATGTGATGTTGTAATGGAATATCAATCGATTGCTACTATTCATCAATAATATATTAAAAGCATACTAAATTAGGGCTTTTATTTATTTATTCTCTTAAAGTAACAAGAGATCGTTTCGAAATATTCAAACCGCATTGTTTTTTGTAGTGTAAGGAGCGACTAGCAAATGTGCTTTGTTAATGATTCTACGCTGGATGGATTCTATATAAAGAAATATATGGTATAAAATATACTAAAAAAAATATTTAAAACCTATAAAGACACTGTTCAAATTCATTTGAAAATTAAAACATGTTTATTACGCCGTATCGTTGAGTTCTGCCACTCAACACGCAATGTCTCCAGAATTCGGCAGAAAGTGGGGAACGGAGTGTCTTAACACTAGGTTCCCTATGCCTACCCTGCTGTGTGCGGGATACAGCGTGAAGCTGATTTTTTATTACGCCGCAAAATTATAACTGCTTATTTTTAGTTTTACGGAGGTAAACTGGGAAACCTAGTGATAAGACTCTCCGTTCCCATTAACACACTACCATTCCCCATTGGAAACTACTTCTCGGACTATAAAGAACTAAATCTAATATATATGTACCTATTAATACAATAAAATAAATAATAGGCAATTGTTTTAAGTACGTTACTACAAGTATATCATCAAGTACGTACATTAAGAATTACATAAAGCATGTATAAAATACATATAAGAAGAAAAAAAGGTCTAATATAGCTTTAATGGTATGCAATTTCGATTCAAAAAAATGCTTTAGGTTTTTTAGTTTCGTTATTTTTTACGTCATATTTGAAATTGAAACTTGTATGTAGGCTTAAGTATATTTTGTATGAGTCTTATTATTTTTTTCATTCGAATATTTTAGCTTAAAAGTGCCCAGAATCTCTGTTTCTAATTAAGGTACGCGTAAGTAGTTCTTCTGTTAAGATAAAACACCCTATCCTTCAAACACAATGCAAAGGGCGGCGTTGAGTTCCGCCACTTAATACGCAATACCTCCAGAATTCGGCGTAAAGTGGGAAACAGAGTGTCTTAGCACTAGGTTCCCTCTGGCTACCCTGCTGTGCGGGGGATACAGCTTTATTTTTTTTGATGTCTACTATTAACGGAGCTTTGAGTACGTTGTAATTTAACATCCCAATATTAACTGCTTAGTTAGACAACTAAGGTTGCTTATAAAAAAATATGTATGTATAACTCGACATTACTTCTAAACAAAGTAAAGTTAAATAAACTTCGTTTTATTTAAAACAAACACGTCAAAGTATTCATATAATTAACTTTAATCACGGATACATATTGAAAATGGTGAGATTATTTGCAAAATCTGTCTTCATAAAGATATGTTCTAAGGCACAGTCAACTAATATATGCGGAGAGTATTAAACCTTATTTATATGTATTTCTAATAAATAAAATAAGCAAGTAAATAGAATGCCTTCGACATTGTATGTACGTTCTTGGACAGGAAAACTGGCTTTTTATTGCTTTCAGTGAAGAACTATGTAAATTTACATTTAGTCTTGTAAGCTGTACTAAAGTATGAGTGTATGAGGCCAGTCGTGGCGCAGGGGTACCAATGTGTGATTGTAAGCGCGACAGGGTGTGGGTTCGATTCTCACTTCAGGAAACGAAATATTTTTATATTTATTTCATCGTAACCGCCGCTACGCGTAATGCCTTCAGAGCCAGGCAAAGTAAGGACCGAAAGTAACTACGGGTAGTGCGGGAACATGCGGGATACAGTGTGAAGCGAAAAAAAGTGAAAAAAAAGTATTGGTGTAAGAATTAACTGTATGGTAGGTTTCGTAAAGAAATCGAAATTTTCCAAGTATACATAATCGATAACTTTATATATTAATATCTAATTTAATATTCGATATTGCTATATTGTGTTTTGTGGCTGAAACACTTGATTTTTCCTTTTCTCATATTAATTAAATATATGAAAGTTACAATTTCACTACTATTTCAACATGACGTAAACACAATAATATAATACCTAACTATTATGATAATACATAAGAAAAATCAATGCATAACGAAATTACAATTAATAAGAAAACAAAATACGTAATAATGCGGCGTTGAGTTCCGCCACTCAACTCGCAACGCCTCCAGAAATCGGCCAAAAATGGGGAATGGGAACGAAGTGTCCTCAACGTTAAGCTGTAAAAAACACAAAATACATATACTTTAATAATATATTTTACTCGATACATTAATATATACCTTGAAGGCACAACGCGATCGATCTCATAGGATAAAAAAAATCGATATAAGTAGTAAGAGTACGGCCGTTTCACTTTTCTATAAAGGCGTAGCACGCGACCTGCCTTATCAAACAACATTGTGAACTAGCCCACTTTCATCTATACATCGAAAGCGAGATATCCGTAGTGTTTGCGGTTTCATACAAACAAATACTAAGTTTTAGTTCTAGTTAAGTTTTATCATTTCATATTGAGAGGCAGAACTCAACGCCGCGCTTTCCTCGACACCAGAGCGAAGAAATGGAAATATAAATATTAATAAAACTTTATATTTAAAACAAAATATATATATTAAACAATGAAAATGGCGTATAATATCTCTATAAAAAGATATTCCGAATATAGAATTTAAACCTTCATTTTTAAATGATTTTCTTAAATTTCTTAAATTTTAATAGTATCTCAATAGTTAACTATTCCTGCTCTTTACCTACTACTATGTAAATCCACTCCCCGTAGCCTGCCTTTGTTTATTATATTTAATTTGCATATATCACTCGAGAAGAAATCTCGAAGTCCTATTTATTACTAGACTCTAGTTAAGCTGAACTGAACTGAAATTTACAAGGTGTTTTACATCGCAACTCCATTAATGTTAGACGCCGTATTATATATTTAAATATTCATTTAAAATTCCAGTCGTGGCGCAGGGGCACAAAGTGCGACTGTAAAATCGACTGGTTGTGGGTTCGATCCCCACTCTAAGACATGAAATATTTATTTACATTTATATTTTCATTTCTTCGCTCTGGTGTCGAGGCAAAACGCTGCGTTAAGTTCCGCCACTCAACACGCAATGCCTTCAGAACTCGGCAGAAAGTGGGGAACGGAGTTTGTTAACGCTAGGTTCCCTCTGCCTGCCTGCTGTATGCGGGATACAGCGTGAAGCTGATTTTGATTTTAAATATTCATTTAAACGGTTATTTTTGAAGGTAAACTAGACAAGTCGCGTCATTTGAATGAAAGTTTACACAATTATATAAAAGTATAATTCAAAAGGAATATTTTGTAAGATATTTTAATCAAAACCATTATTATTAATATAAATGAAGCAAAAACAATTAACTTAAAAGCCAAAGTCTTGTAATCGATTAAATATGAAACAAGACCAGAAGATTAAATATATATTCTTTACTTTCTTCAATGAATCTACTGATATACACTTTTCATATGCAAATTTCTTGTATATTTTACATCACAGTTATTATTAATAATATTGAATATATAGTCATTTTGCTCAAATAAATAACTAAGACGTTTAAGGTGAGCATGTTTTACATGTATTAGTCTAGTAAGAAATAGGTGTGGCCTTAGTAATATAGAAATAATCACATTGTCTATATAGACGTAAAATATGAAACGAACGACATCCACTTTAGTAATATTAAAATACAAGAAACACAATCCATACATTTAATCTGTATAAATGCTCTCGCAAGTTGAAAGTACATAAATTTTCATTAGAAAATCAAAACAAAAAAAAATATAAAGAAATCTCTCTTATAATATATCTAGAATATTAAACAACATATATTTCTTTAGAATTAATTAAAACAATCCTACCGGCATGTCTTATCGTTAGTACTAAAGTAAGCTCGACGCGATCCCTTATAAAGTCATTGGAGGCGTCAAAACGCGTCCAGTACAATAAAATATGTGAATATGCAAATGATTAGATAAAAGAAGGTTATAATATGCAAACTTAATGATCCAGACAGAGTCAGTATAACTGAATGAATGTATAACTTGGCTCACCCTATAATGTTGCTCTAGACTCTATTTACATGGATGTAGAGTTTCATTTGAACGTTATACAAAGAATAAATGAATGTATCTAAGTTAAGATAAGCGATAATTTGATTAATATAATTTACAAGTTGCATTTAGTATTTGATTAATTTTTTTTATATATATTTTCATACAGATATGTATATTTTTTTAGTTTTGCTAAACAGTCATGAAGTCTAAACGAAATTTAATTATTGTGATTGCTATTTAAATTATTTACTTTAATATTTCTTTCTTATTCTTCTCAAAAAACAACATATAAATAAACTTGTTGTTGTGTTCGAAATTACAAAAATCTTATAAAATACAGTAAAATCTTATTGTTATAGTCAACGTCTAATAACTTTTCCCTAAAGAATCTATTTAGTAAACGAAACGACAAGAACCACCCAACTCGTTATATATAGACACAATTTCTCCATATAATGTCATGTAGATAATAAAATTTTGTACTTGATGGTAATTAATATGTAATCAGACTATATTAGCTATAAAGAGCTGGCCTTTCTACTGTTATTAAGCACCGGACGTATTTTTAATTATGCTTTCAAAGCTCTACGGCAGAATCTTATTTTACTAACATTTTATTACTAGTAGATAATTCTGATTAATTATTATTGTTATTGCGATTTATTTTATATATATTTTTTTGCTCTACACAACTCTACTATAGTGTATTAGATAAAATAGCTACTCCAAGACATTTTATATAATAATTAGTTAGTCACTGTTATAGAAATTGAGGTGAAAAATGAAAATAGAAAATTAAAAATATTATAAGAAATATTGCTTAACGAGATAGACACCAAAAGAATAACAAAAGTTAAGTTAGATTCACAAATAAACCGTGTCAAATTTACACTGTAACTGGATAATTAATCGTTAAGCTTAGTTGGCTTAAAAGATTTTAAAAATTATATAATATAACTTAAGTCAAGCATTTTTTTATATTAAAATTTAAAAACAAATGAAATTTATTCTTCTTCCTCTTAATCTCTTTTCTTCTTCACATGGCCCCTTTGTATATTTTTTCTTTTGATTGTGATTTTTACTCGAACCTTAAAACCTATATAAAATATCTTTCAAACGTAACTATTTCTGTGAAAGTTTTCATTATTATATTTATATTTTCAACTCAACAAACTTTAAAAACACATTCTATCTCTTTATTATCAATCTAAATTGATAAAAAAAGAAAACAATGCAATTTCATAAATTTGGAACATCTAAAAATACCTATTTTATTAAATTTAATATCACCGAAACAGGCCTATTGGGCAATCAAGTAATTTACGAAGTGAATCGAGACATAGAAATAAAATTATCTTAAATCACAGCGCACTCACGCGTAAAGTGGTTACAAAAAGCACTATCGAATTTCCTTTTTACTGATCAGTTTAACGTCGTTTAGCGAAATAGTGGACCACTTTTACAACTATTTGCTCGAAAACACTGTAACTAGGCCCTTACTCTACTTTACTAAACAGAATTTAGTAGACTGAAACGCTTAAAATTGTTTTTAGAGTTCCGTAAGTCACAAGATTAAAACGGAACACTTATAAGATCACTTCGTTGTCCGTCTGTAAGAAAGTTTTATCTCAAGTCGCGTGATGATTTCAAGCTGAAATTAAAATTAATATTAAATCTATGGCCCCTTAAAGCACAAAAAAGTCAAGCTTCTAAGTCATCACAATCAAAAGATGAGCATTTATATATCGATTTTGGTGCATGTTGTGTGAAATTCACCTGTTGTAAGTAAATAGGGTACTTCCAGTTGACCTATGAATTATAGAATTTGGAGGCTAACATCTAGAGGTGAAATGGTAGTGAAGGAAGAAACTATACATTTGTGGTTAGCTTTTAAGAACTAATAGCCTTAAAAGGGGGACAAAAACCGGTAGTTTAAGTGAGATGTCAGATAAATGGGCTGGCTAAGCTAAGCTTGAATTTCAGCTCGAGACTTCAAATTTTAGTACGGAACCCTCGGTGGACGAGTCGAACTCGTGCTTGTCCGGTTTTTTTATTTAATTTTCCTTAAAAACTTTTTGAATGAAATTCGGCTACTATTAACTCAACTCAACACCTCATGATCTGTACCATATATTAGTACATACTAGAGATTACATTTCTTTAGTATCGCGATAACGTTATAAATTTCATCACAGCCAACCAATTGTTCTTCCTTATTATGTAATACATTCGAGATTTATCTATATTAAAGTTCCTTAGTGTCTACTGTTGAATTAAGTAACAGCCTTTGATTAATGCTAACTTACAAGCTTAGCCAAAGGTACCGATTGTTTATTGAAAAGCGAATGTGAAAATTTTTGTTCGTTTAATTGAGTTTTGTAGGCAAAAAAGATATAGATATATAGACAAATAGATGTATGGACAGATAAATATATAGACAGACAGATATATAGACAGATAGAGAGTTATCATCATTTTCTTCTAAAAATTTCCATGATTTGAACTCACACTATCTTCATAATTTTAAATTATTATTACAACTCCGCGAACCATTCCAATCACCAATAGCTGGCACAAAATGAAATTCTTTCTTACCACATCACACGATTTGATATTAGTTTAAGTGTACTATAAGAGCAACATTCCCGCATTTAATGATCCAATATCTGGAGCAGTTCTCGTAAGTTGAGTGACAGATAAGCGATTGTAGAATTTGTTACCATCGTAAAGTTGCTTGTTATCATATTCTGTACTTATAGTACCACACCTATATACAGGTAATTATGTCCAAGTAACGGCCACATCGATTTCACAAATAAATAATTAGATCTTGTTAGCTAGCTGTAGTTTTCATTCGTTCTATTCTTTTTTTTATTTATTTTTTTCTCTCAGCTTCACGCTGTTGATCGCTTGTAGCAGTAGACTTAGGGAGCGTAGTATTCGGGCACTCCGCTATATGTTTTTCGTCGAATTCTAAAGCTTTGCTTCGACACACACTTGTGCCGCTACGCCACGACTGGAGCTAAGCTTATTCTTTTTTTTTATCAGCTTCACGATGTATCCTGCACACAGCAGGGTAGGCAGAACGGAGTGTCTTAACCTAGTGTTAAGACACTCCGCTGCCCACTTTCTGCTGAATACTGGAGGCATTACGTATTGAGTGGCAAAGCTCAACGCCGAAATGCCTCGATATCAGAGCGAAGAAATGGAAATAGAAATTTAAGTAAATATTTCATCTCCTTGAGTGGGATCGAACCCACAACCACACTTTGCGCCCCTGCGCCACGACTGGGCCTAAGCTTATTCTTATTTAAAACTCAAAAAGCAATCTAACTCACTCAAAATTATAAGTTAGCATAATCTTTAATATTTTCGTTGCGATACCAATAAATAACAGGTTGTGAAGCTTATTAAATCAAAGTTGAGCTTAAAAATATATATATAATATCTAAGGAACGTGGGGCCTTATATCAAGAGATAGTAGTCTATTCAACTATTGTGAATAGTGGAAACATTATATCTTGAATATCATTATAATGTTTTATAAGGTAGATTTAATAAATAGGGTGAAAGA
Source organism: Heliconius erato x Heliconius himera (assembly GCA_013421005.1). NCBI lineage: Eukaryota > Metazoa > Arthropoda > Insecta > Lepidoptera > Nymphalidae > Heliconius > Heliconius erato x Heliconius himera. Next base: position 50,554 of record JAATLQ010016928.1, on the reverse strand, counting down.
TAGGAGCACTGTCTATTGTGGTAAGTTGGCAGATTCAATTTTGCTTGAGATAAGTAATTATATTGTTTCATGGCGCTGTGGAACAGGATCCAACTGTAAGAGTGTTAATCGTGGGTTCGATATCCGATGATAAATTAATTTAATTTTCGTACTCTAGTGGACAAAACACGTCGTTGAACACCGCCACTCATCCTCCAATTTCTCGAAAATGCAATAGAAAGCGGATTTTTATCACAAAACTCCCTCTGCCTAATCTGTTATACAGAAAATAGGGTGAACCTACAAAAAATGTTTCTATTGTTATTGTTTAACTTACTATTTATATATATTATTATAATAATTAAAATAAAATAAAAGAACAAAACAACTCAAATTTGTTCATATCTAACGAAACATATCTATATATACCAAGCAAAAACAACAAAAAAATAACAAAATTTCATCCATAATGCATATAAATAAATAGATTATATTATAAATTATCAAGCAAAAAACAACAAATCAGACGGAGCAGTTATCACCGGCGGCACGCGCCCCAACATCAATTATCGGGTCGTGAGCGCTGCCGCACTACCGTCGATTCGAATAAAAGTGCCTCTACACCGAGTGGCGTAATAGTAAATGTTAGTCGAAAGGTCGTCGATTCAAACGGAACGGACCTCGCGTGACGTGATGGTGATTCATCAGTTTTATCTAGAATACAAGCAACTCAGATGTTTCACAAGAATTTAAAATTTGTTTATGTGTTTGTTTAATTCTGATTTGCTTACAATAGCTTCTCCAGAATCTTTAAAAAAAGAGTCAAACTTGTATCAACAGGTATATGTAGATATTTATTTAACATGTGTTTGTTTTTTTTTAATTATAATTAAAAAAAAACAAACACACGCGTAAAGTAGATATTTCATTTTAATGTTTTTTTTTATAAATTGCTATTGAGAATAATGATGATCTGTTATACAAATAAAACATTCCAATTTATATTCGCACCCGCTAAAATTGTGTTTAACCTGTTACATTCCAACAACGCGGTCATAGCGCATTCCATACAAATCTTTCATAATTTTTATTACAATTTTCATATACTACTATACACTTTTATAACTAAAAAAAAAAGAAACCATTTTTACAATATAGGCTTTTCGTTCCAACAAAAAAACATAAATAACTTAGCAAAATTGGTTAAAATTTCCTCCTAACCTACACAGAATAACCGTAAATGATCGACGTAGCTACTATACAAGCGTGCATCCAACCACGCTCTCCGGTCGTGACTTGGTAATGTGCGAAGTGGCACGCGCCGACATGTCACGTCACGGAGATGAAAGGGTTAGTTACAGTGGCTGTTCTTAGTTTTTTTTTTCAATAAAAATCATTTAATCATTTGTTTTAAGCTGTTTTTGTTGTATTTACTTATATACGTAATATAATGAAAACAGCGCGGCGTTTAGTTCCGTCGCTTAACATGCAATGTCTCAAAAATTTGGCGGTAAGTGGGGAATGTAGTTTCTTAACATTAGGGTACCTTTGCCTACTCTACTATATGGGAAATAAAGCGTTAATCTGAAAAAAAATAACCAAATCAGATATAAAAACCTATCATTTTTTCATTTTATTATTTCTATTTCATCAATTTTATTATTTCTTTTACTTATATCAAGATGACAAAAAATGTGGAGATGGCAAAAAAATTGCGTTGAGTATTATGATTCTCGTAGAGACGTAGAGTATTACATAGAGTTACCAATACATGGTTTAGATTGAGTATATAATATAGAGTTTTACCACTAGCTTCTCTCTACCTAACATTATAGATGTAAAAAAAATAAGGTAGCAATCGGTACCTACGTAGTCTTCTTCGGCATCCGTCACATTTTCGCTTTCCTAACAATAGCCTTGATCACGCAGAAGTCGATTATTTCGCTTTCGCTTCCTCCGCGGTGACGACAGGCCCTTGTTTTGGAACTAGTCACGCGAAAAGTTTTGATTCCTTTGTGATTTTACGCACTAATTTGTACGATTTACACCAACTTGTATTTCGTGACTTATTTTGAAAATGTATACACGTTCTTATGGAAAAGATTTGTCTTTGAATAGAAATCGATATTTAAAATTTATTATTCGTATTATATATAATGTTGAATGACTTATCTCGCTGTGTTCTATACGTATTGTCAAAACTCTATATTGTTACTGTTATACTGTATAGAACTAATTAACAGTGGACGGTCTCCAAAATTCTATACTACGTTAAAATTTTTATACGTTTTTTGAAGTAGTATTTTTCTTTAATAAGTGTAGAGATAATAATTGAAAAATATTAAAAATAACATACAAGTAAGCTTTTTTTCAAATAACTTTCATACTCCTCAAATAAAGAAACTGAAAATTCCTAATAAAAAACAATGTTCTAGTTCTGCCAAAAATAAAATTAAATCCGTTTTAAAAATAGCCACTTGTTTAACTGTTGTAAATACTAAAGCTAACATTAATTTCTGACTCACATGTACCTAACGACGCCCTCGAGCGATGCATTATTTGAATAAGATATAGCAATTTATCTCACACAATATCACTAGTTTTCCTTGTCATCTCATGTGGTCTAGAGACATTTGACGGCGTAATGGAATAATATCTAAAATTGAACGCGAAATACATAATATTATTAAACGAAATGCCATTTTATATATCTCGAAATAATAATCTTGTAGACGAATATAATTTATTTGTAATTATAATGATTGGAAATTTAATAAGTTGGTAAAGTTTGCTTATAACCAGTAATCATATAAATAATAAACAAATAAACAAAAATGTAGAGTCTAAACCTGTTGTCGTTGTTATGGCACGCAATAAACGTATAATTGAGACCAGTCGTGGTGCAAGGGCGCGACTGGTTGTCGGTTCGATCCCCACTCGAAGAAATGAGGTATATTATACTTTCATCGTTCTCGGTATCGAGGCAAAACGCGGCGTTGAGTTTCGCCACACAACATGCAATGCCTTCAGTTCGGCGGAAAATGGGAAACAGAGTGTCTTAACATTAGGTTCCCTCTGCCTACCCTGCTGAGTGCGGGATATACTGTGAAGCTGTAAAAAAAGTTGTTAACAAGAAATAACGGTATTACTCATTTTTATAGGCTAATTTGTAGCAAAATGTATCTCAGTCGAAACACGTCTCAGAATAGTTATAGCGAAGATTTCATGTGGGAAAATAACAAAACTTCACTTTCTTTCATAAAACACTAGCTTTTTATTTTAAAATGACAGTAGTTGAGAAGATAAATGCGAGAGCGATGACCAAGTTGTTTTTATTTACGGTGCTTATGTGCTTTATAATATGACGTAAATTCTAATATATTTGAATATACTTGTGCTGTAGTGGTCATTGTGTCTTTGTAAAATTAAGTAGTCAGTTCGATTCTATCTATAACTCGAATAACAATTTTGCGTATTACTTGATATATAGCTTCTGTACTAATATTATAGAGAAAACTTAAAGAAATAAATCAGTTTTTTCAAATTTTTTTCCCCACTAGTCACGTAATGTCCTGTACATTAAAAATAATTCCGTCAAGTGAAAATAATTCCCCCACAGTGGGGATCGAACCCAACAACAATCTACAACAATGTTGTCCCATGAATGTCTTAACAGTACTGAGTTTACGTATACAAACAACATAAATCTTTTAACCGGAATTCAAACCTACAACCATATTTCCATTAATGTCTAACAGTATATTATTGTGAATTGATACTACTATACCTGTAGGACAACTATAATATTATAAAAATATTCTTTTGGCCGTAGCGAAATTATCGTGATCACAAGTTACCCGAAAAACAAACAAAATCAATTAGGATTAAGAAATTAAGCACTCAAAGAAGCCATTTTAAACAAGGTCATCGACATATTGAGTAAAAATTTCGCTTAAAGCTTTTATTTTACGATTTAAATTTTTTGATAAAAACTTTACAAGCAACTATTTATTATACATTGTTTTTATTGTAATAGGGTTTTAAACTTTTATGTTAATAATGACTTTATTTTTATTTTTAATTTTGTGAGTGACTTTTGGGGCTGTAAGCAATGTTAACATTATGGTTGTGAGTTCAATTCGCACTTGGGGCAAATATTTTTACGTTTCCTGCTTTGTCAAGACAAAGCGCAGCATGTAGTTTCTCAAATACGGGCGAAAAGTGGAGTGTCTTAACACTAGGTTTTCTACCCTGCTAAGCGATATAACAAATAAGCCTGTAAAATAAATAGTAGGTATAAACCGTAGCGCACGTTTGAGAAACAGTTTTTATGATGCGAAAAATGTTAGACAGTTATTTCTTTTAAACTGCCTACGTGTGATCGCTGCCGTGTACTTCTTGGAATTACGTGCGTGAGAAAACAACGTTCTGTCACCTTTGACATAACCACCACGAATGACCATTTAATTTAGAAAAAGATGAAACTTTATTATTTTATTATGATATATATTTATATAGACAGATTATATAGAGGCCAGTCGTGGCGCAACGGCACAAAGTGTGACTGTAAAACCGACCGGTTGTGGGTTCAATCCCCACTCGAGAAGAGGAAATATTTACTTAAATGTATATTTCCATTTCTTCGCTCTGGTGTCGAGATTAAGCGCGGTTCTGCCACTCAACACGCAATGACTCCAGAATTCGGCAGAAAGTGGGGAACGGAGTGTCTTAACACTAGGTTCCCTCTGCCTACCCTGCTGTGTGCGGGATACAGCGTGAAGCGGATTTATTTTATTTATTTTTATATATATTTATTTCTTTAAACTTATATCATTCCAACATCGAAAAAAATATAAATTTAATTTCTGGACTGAGCTCGTTGAGATCTTTTCTATGTGCATTTCTTCGTTTTACATTTTGCTTGTACTGATATTATACTGACTCAATTTTCAACAACTATTGTATAACAAATGTTAGATATTATTTTAATAATAATATAAATATATAATTTAAATAACTTTATGTTTACAGACTTTTACTAGCCATCTCATAATGAAATCTGTAAGTAATAAATACAACGATAGCATGACGCGACACAAACAGCAATATGAAGCTGGAACGTGGTATTATCTAAAACGGGACGCCTACTTTCATTCGATCGAGTTTTCTCAACTAGTTCTAACATCCAGTCACATCACTTAAAGCGAACTGTCGTTTTCAATAGCAGGATTTGATGATTCCTCTCATCAAATTACAGGTGTTGGTCAGTGAAAATATTCCCACATTTTCTCGGGAACTCGGCGATCATAATATGAATTAGGCTAAATTGTCGGTTGCCGTCGCTCAAGGCAGCTAATAACTGGTTATTTGTGAGTTTTCTCTAGAAGTTACGCGCCATTACCTATTGCCCATATTATTTATAGAGTTTAATGTCAAATTTCATTTCTATTGAATATTAAATGAGAAAATAATTATATTATTTTATATGTTACATTACTTTTCTAATAAATGTTTCTTTTTATATCATTAAAGAATAGAAACGAAACATAAACAAACAAATAAATTTATAATATCTCAACAACGACGGTACAATAATTTAGTAAACACATAACTAGCATTTCTAAAGTCCATTTTATTACAACGCGATCCTACCATGTTTGTTCGTCATCATAATCATAAAGAGAAATGTGCTAAGTAATAATATTTTAATTACTCAGTGATACAGATAACATAAAATTAATTAGCGAAAGCCTTATAATTAGAATGAAGCATGAGATAACTTATTTAAATATAAATTGCCATATAAATGTACGAATATCTAACTATGTTGGGTGAATCGATGAAAATATTTTCACATTTTCTAAAGTTATTTCACATTCCAATGTATCGAGTTATATAAAGTTTCATCGTGATTAAAATCGATTAGTTGTGAGTACGATCCCCATTCGAGGAAATGAAATATTTATTTAAATTTATATTTTTAATTCTTCCTTCTGGTGTCGAGGCAAAGCGCGGCGTTGAGTTCTGCCATTCAACACGCAATGCCTCTAGAATTCGGCAGAAAGTGAGGAACGGAGTGTTTTAACCCTAGGTTCCCTCTGCCTACCCTGCTGTGTGCGGGATACAGCGTGAAGCTGATTTTTTAATAAATATTTTATACTATACCTACATAGATATAATAATAGTTTGAGTGGTACCTATTAGAATTCAAATATTTATTAAGAAAATATATCAAAATTTTAAAATAGCGGGATTTGAACCCGCGTCTCTTTGGAAACCGTCCAAACCACAAATATACTGTAATTGTACTGACATAAAGTGCTATCAAACAATTCATTTTTTTTTTACTAAAATAAAAAACACTTTGTAAAATTTCTAATTAAAATTTCATCAACTTTTTTTATATTTTTTTATAAGAAATAAGTTTATTTTGCAATGATTTACAATATAAATAGTTATTTATTTATAAGTAATGCTGTTGAAACTAGTAATATATCTCTCAAGCCACGACCGTCTCGTGCCTGAGGCGTTGGCAAACTGAAGCAAATAACGCTATGTTCAAAACATTCTTTGAGAATAAACACGCAGTATAATAGATTTTTCAATGTCACTTGCACTCCAACAGTGATCACTTCCCCAAAACGTGAAAAGTAACGATTATATTACACAAAAGAATTGAATATCAGAACAAAAAAAATCAATAAAATAAATAAATAAATAAATAAAATAAATCAGCTTCACGTTGTATCCCGAACACAGCAGGGTAGCCAGAGGGAACCTTGTGCCGTGCCCACTTTCTGCCGAATTCTGGAGGCATTGCGTGTTGAGTGGCAGAACTTAACCTCCACACCAGAGCAAAGAAATGGAAATATAAATTTAAGTAAATATTTCATCTAATCGAGTGGGGATCGAACCCACAACCAGTCGGTTTTACAGTCACACCTCGTGCCGCTACGCCACGACCGGCCTCAATAATGTGACATATTATAGAAACTTTTAAAAACCTTATCAAAACGGAATGTCTTAACACTAGGTTCCATTTGCCTACTCTGCTGTAGCATGATGAAATGATCTTTTAAACAATTTAATATGGAATACGTAAGCATAATTAAAAATAATATAACTTTTATCTATATATATCTGGACTCCACAGTACAATGGCTACAGGCGCGAGCACGGAACTCGTATTTGCACAAAGCGGGGCCGCACCGCCCTCAGCTATCGAATGTCATTTCACAGCTTAACATTAGTCGCATCATGACAGACACACAACTCTACCATTTCCTTTATATAATTGCAAAATATAATCTCAATAGGATTTAGACCACACGCACCAAAATACTGTTGAACATATCATTACTTAATTTGTAATTTTGGTTGCTTTAATATCTTGATTTTTTTTAGCTACACGCTGTATCTTGCATATAGTTAGGGTAAGCAGAGGGAAACTAGTGTCAAGACACTCCGTTCCCCACCTTCCGCTAAATTTTCGAGGTATTGCTTGTTGAGTGAGAAAACACAACGCTGCGCTTATGCCGTAACATTAGAGCGAAAAGATAAAAATATTAATTAATAATATTTAATTTTCCCGAATATGAATCAAACCCACAAACGTCGCGATACAGTCGCATGCTTGGCATCCGTACCACGACGGCTTCAATATCTATTAATTCTCTTAATATATTTTATGTAACTTCATTTTTTTATAAAATAATGTTATACCTACATTAACAGACGACAATGTTATCCTCTAATAACATCGGGACCCCACAATTAACCTTACTTAACAATAAACTATGCAAGAAAGGCAAATATTTCGAGCAGCATTCTAAAATTCCCGTCAAATAGTTACGATCTAGTTATACGATACGATCTGAATATAGAAACACCGCGGTACTAGCAACGAGTATTCAATTATACGTAAATAGCTCTTCCACAAATATTTATTCACAAAGCATTGCACCTAATAGTTCATAATAAATAGAAAATCGATTAAATTCGCTTCACCAGAACCACATTTATCAAGATCGCTGCGTTCTTACGCATCTGTCGATGAATATTTAATGTACCACGTCCATTACATCCATTGATATAACGCCATATACAGTGTGTTACACACTAAATATCTGCTCGATCGCACTCGATGCTTATTTTAGAATTGATAAATGGATTTATCTCGTTACTATATAGCATAAAAACTGATAGCTGTGGAAAAACGGTCTAATATTTCTGTATGGCATCATCAAGATGCTAGTTAAGACCCAAATACGTATAATATGTTAGCTGTGGCTACCTTAAATGAAAACATTAACATAGCAAAATTGACTAAAATACTAGTACCTGTATGTAGAAATCGGGTTTCGTTATTTAGCGAGGCTCAGACCCTCGCGTCGCTATCTAAGCGTATAATGCATTAAATGTTCTGCATTAATGCTGCGCGTGGGCCGGTCCGTCCACATTTCTATGATGAATCGGTCTCCGGCGCCGATGTCTTACGAAAATTCACCTCAATTTACATATAGATACGATCCCGTGACATATTCCATCCAGCCCTAACTGTCGATGGTTCACGGTATTGTATTGTTGTTACAGGAAATATTTATTGTTCACTGAACTAGCGGTTGTGGAGGCTCAATCGATTTATATAAGTGGAGGAAAGCGTTCTCAACTATCATAACATTTTATATGTTTGTAACTTATATAATATCAATTTGATACTAAATATAATAAATATGAAATATATTTATATTTAACTAGATTTCTAGATGGTTTACAAAATATCACGGCCAGCCAATTATTCATAATAACAACAAGCGAGCACCAGAAGCCGCACGCGATCATGAAAAAACAAAGAATCATAGAACTCGTGACCTCATCTAACAAATGTAATCAAAGACAACGCGTCCAGGCGGTCAAATGTTATCCCTGGGTTTCGAAACATTAAAGGCATTAGAATGTCATGTGGTAAAGAATGGCCCACTGGGTGATTGATGGTGCGCGGGCGCGTGGGCGGTGCGGCGCGCGCGCAGAAAACACTCGCTAAATTACACCACACCGTGTCAGCTGTGATTGGATAATTTTAGTTGTAAGTATGAATTTCTTGGTATTGTTTAGACTGGATCATTATTTAGAAATGTAATTTATTATATGTGATATGGAGAACATTGTTTAATTATATTAAGCTTTTATTCTAATTGAAGGCATCATGTGAAAGGTTGTTTATTATTGATGTATACTCTATTTTATTGTGAGACGTAACGCTGTGCCGCACGCGCTGCGCACGCGCCGCTTATGACGTACTGGTCGATTCTGCGTTATGACTTCACGCAAATAATCATAACTATATTTATTTATTTTTATTTGTATATAGGTTTTGAATTTTTATTTCTTTTTTTTTATTATTATAAAACATATATTATATATATTATAAATGTGAATATATATTATATTAAATTAAAGTATTAAAGCTTCGAATGTCACTCGTATTATATTATGAATATTGAGTATGTAGTAAATTCATTTTAATAATAACATCTTTATATACAATTGCGTTCAAGAAGTTTAATATAAAAACACTGCTTCCTATATATAAGATATATTAAGATTTTATAATAATGATTTCTTCAGTATTAATTCAATTTTATACAGTTCTCACTAAAAACAGTAACACTTTTTTTAGTTTTAATTTTTTATTATTTATCAAATTAAAGAAACAAATTACGCGATAGCAAATCGAAATACTGTGAATTTTACATTGATTTAAATGAGTTTATTTCTTGCTTTAATAATAGATAATATTAGTATTTGAAATAATGTTTCGAAGTATCCCGCATGTAGCAGGATAAGCATAGAGAGCCCAGTGTTAGGACTCTCCGCTCCACAATTTGCGCAGAATTCTGGAGGTACTGCGTGTTGAGTGGCGAAACACAAGGCCGCGCTTTGCCTCGACACAAGAGCAAAAAAATTATTTTTTTAAAATTTTCATATGCTTAAGTGGGAATCGAACCCATAACCTATTGCGTTAATAGTCACTCGCTTGTGCCCCTGCACTACAACTGGCCTCTGGCCACATCAATAAGTTGACTAATGCACTACATCTGAAGAAGCTGTGTAATTAAGAACGGTGCTTAGGGGCACGGCGAGACAAATGAGATATGCGGTCGTATTAAAAAGTTATTGTAAATTATTTTACTTAATACGAATAATAATTTTGGTGTTAATTTGATAATAACGTGTTATTTTATCAAGATTTATAGTTTGAGTCACTTATTTTAACAATTTTTCTATAGGATTATTTATATACATTGATTAAGAGGTCCAAAACAAATGTGTTTTTTTTTTATTTTTACCAATATATTTTATATTAGTTAAATATGATTATTAAGCACAAACCGAATTAAATATAAATAATTTTATTATACACATTAATTTATAATCTAATGGAGTTTATTAAACATTAGAATCAATATCTTAAAGTCGCAAAATTACCTTCGGACACCAAACCTATATAAAAATCCAGAATAGGTTCCCGTCTGGGTCCCGCTATACAAAGTCATGCACACAATCATATTTAAGAGCGGGCACGCAACGAAACGCAAGAGGGTAATAAAATGAACGTTCCAGTGGACACAAGACATTTACCGCATTGATGTACTGCCGCATCAGTTTCAGGTTAGATGGCGACTAAGATTTACTATTTTGTAAGTCATGCAAGCGATTTAAACGTATTTTGAGATGGTGGTCCATGTTGTGAGAGATGGAGAAAGAAAGATTCTTATCTGTTAGGGTTTTGTATGGTTGATGTGAGATTTTGATTATTATAATACATTAATTAAAAATAAATATTGACATCAAAAAATCCCCTAAAGTTTTTTTTATCCTAATTGAATAGAATAGTTAAAAAAAAAGTATATTTTATTACATTTATTTGTATTACAAATTATATCTAGACTAGATTTTTTATAGTATAATTTCTTGTGCACATTTCAATATTCACATTAGGAAAAGAAAAGAATAATAAAAAAAAACAATTGGCGTCCAGGTATTTCCAAATAATTCTACTAAGGAATCTCTTCCCGATATATATTTACTATGGCCATAGTGACGATTTCAAACTGTTCCTTGCTTATTTAACTGATTGTGATGTATGACCGGATCGTGCGCATAATAGCCGACTAAATTCCGTCTGAAAGAGCTTTTGTGCATTTAATTCAAGTAACTCTCGCAATTCATATTATGCAGTAACAACAAAATATATATCAGTAAAATATAAATCAGGTATACTATTTCTGTAGTTTTGTTTAATTAGAAGAGTTAATAAATAAGAAGAAATTAAAATTCTTCATGTCTTTATACATGAAATGGATTTTTTAAGGTTCACGCTGTATGTACATAGCAGGTTAGGCAGAGGGAGGGAATCTAGTATTATGGCACTCCGTTCTCATTAAGAAGACACTTCCGTTCCCCACTTTCCGCCGAATTCTGGAGGCATTGCGTGTTGAGTGGTGGAGCTCTTCACCGCGCCTCATTACCAGAGCAAGAAAAAATTATATACACTTTTAATATCTGTGAATACAGCTGATTACTAAAAAACCAAATCTGGACTCTACCTTGATTTCACAACAACATAATACGGTACCGTGATGACATATCAAAGAAATAACAAATGAAAAAGAACTTTGGTACTTCTTATGTGACAACCTATCGTTACTCCACTAAAAACAACTTTATGTTGAACCAAGTTCAAATATCTGCACTGTCGTAAGCTATATTATTTTATGTTGCAAATAGGACCTCATAACTTTTCATCTGAACCTCATAAAATCTCATTGCCACGACCACCTATCTGACTAGGCTTTGTAACTTTACACTTATTACGGAACCAAAGGACAGATTGGTATCGACGTAAAATAGTCTTTATGGTATTTTAAATCAAGTAAGACCTTTGTTCCGTGGGTAGTAAGGGCTATAAAGGTCATAATTGGCTAATAACTAAAATTAATCTGGTCAGCAATCACAATCGTAGACTGTTAGATATGTATTAGAAATCTGTTAGGGTTGCATCGTTTGGAAAGAAAACAATTAAAAAAGATTTAAAAATAAATCATTTTATAGATAAAAGATAAGACCAAAAATAAATTTATGCATCCTTTAATTAACACATATTCTCATGCTCATATATATCATAATATTTAAATTATGCCATTATTCTCACGTAAGCTTTCAATAATAAAGGCATTTATCATCGAATTCATATAGTTAAGTTTTAAAATATTCCGCTCCGTCGTCTTCCTTGACATTTATTAAAAAAAACTCATTTCAAGACGTCATCTGAACTTTATTGCAAGATAATTTGGACAAGTACGGTCGGTGGTAAAAAGAGCGATGCGTCCCAGATGTGTCGGGTTGAGTAATTGTTGTAGTGTTTTGCTTCTTACGATCAAACGTAGGCGCCAAACCGTGTATACCGTATAATATACAAGCAATAATAACTTAATTTGTGAGAATATGGTTGTCGCTGTAGTTAAGTAATTTGAAATATTTATAATTAATTTTTATAACGCAATATCTAAAAAAATATTAAATGACATATCTACTGTTTAATATTTTATGTTATAAAAAAAAACAATTTTTATAAAAAAAATAATTTATCATGAAGTATAAAATATAACAAAACTTAAAAAAAATATAAAAAAAATAATAAATTCCCAATTAACCAAGAGTAGAATAGTGGCAACCCTAACGTATAATGAATCAGGAGGCGTAAGGCGAGAGTTCGGCAGAACTTTTTGACCGCCTGACGATATTTCAACTAGACAGAAATTTTCATACATCCATTGAATGATTTATTACAGCATTGAATACGATGTCTTCATTTAGTAGCTTCGGGCGGGTCGTGAGGAGGAGTGTTTCGGGTGACCCAAAAGAATTTGGATTGGGGCCAGTCGTGGCGTAGGGGCGCAAAGTGTGACTGTAAACACGACCGGTTGTGGGTTCGATCGCCACCCGAAGAAATTAAATATTTTACTCTAAATTTATATTTGCGTTTCTTTGCTCTGGTGTCGAGACAAAGAGCGGCGTTGAGTTCCGCCACTCAACACGCAATGAATAATTCGCCAGAAAGTGGGGAACGGAGTGTCTTAACACTAAGTTCCCTCTGCCTACCCTGCTGTGTGCGGGATACAACGTGAAGCTGATTTATTTATTTTATTTTGATTCAAAAGAATTTAAAAGGAGAACCCGGATGAAGCAATAAATCAAAATTCTTTGTGTGCCTCTCGTTACCATTCCTTTTGCACTCCATACATTTATCATTATGATCGCACTGTCCGTTTTTTTTTAAAGTGAAAATTTAACATGTCTTAACGGAGAAATGCTTTGCTTTGATTATTGCTCCTTATTCATATTCATTTTGGTTGGATTACGCCTGTCTGTTAGCTGTCCGATTTTGATTTTTGTTTAAATAAAATGTAAGCTTATGATTTTTACTTTCTTATACATATTTGATGTTTCTTAACTTAAACGTACGTATAGGAAGCTGCATTTACTATGTGAGACTATTTTTTTTTATTATACGAAATCATTTTTACTAAAGTAGACAGAATCGTCAGAAATATTATTTAAAACATTACATTTATATAATCTTTAAATTCTGTTTTTAAGTACAAAAAAAAATAAAAGAAATCCACAATAAAATCACATATTATAAATTCATCTAAAATACAATACTTTACATAGCGCTCAAAGTTCCAACCTGATAATCTAAATCTAGAACATTCGAATAAGTATTTGCTTAAATACTAGGAAGGGCTTCGCTATATCGAACCTATGGCATATCACTTTCCTATTGGCTTTAGTTATGTCAATAATGGTCAACGTAATAGAAACGTATCGAGTGTTGTTTCAGAATACAATAGCGGACTGTAACAACAAGGAAGCTGTATCAACTCATCGAGAATAAGGTCGTAGGAAACGGACCGACAGGACGGTATTAAACCACCATTTCTGATGTGATAAATGTTGTAAATTCAGATTGGAATTTTGTTATTGATAAAACTGTAAAACTTTTTGTTTTAATAGTATATGAAATGTGTATTTATTTATATTAGTATTAAATGAAGAACTTGATTTTAAGAAAAAAATAAATAGTTTTGAGGCCAATCGTGGCGTCGACTGGTTGTGGGTTCGATCTCCACTCGATGAAATTAAATATTTATTTACATTTATATTTTCATTTCTTCGCTCTGGTGTCGAGGCAAAGCGCGGCGTTGAGTTGGCTCCAGAACTCGGCGGAAAGTGGAGAACGGAGTGTCTTAACATTAAGTTCCCTCTGCCTACCTTGCTGATTAATTTTTTTTTCTCAATTAATATATTTTTTATATTGAGCATTATTTTAGCACTACATTAACTTAAAATACAAAACATACAGAAACACATCTAGAAGTTAACTTTTATTTGTTAATGTAAATAAAAAGATCATTTGTTAATACTATAATATAAAAAAATTAAAAATATATATCACACGCCTATTTGCATAAACTAAAGCTGTCTCTATAGTTTGTAAGCCCTCTCGTAGTGGACACGGGGCAGTGTCGCAGAATGCACCGTTGTGCCTTGTGGCCCTCTTGCGTACTTTCACCGCCCGCTTCCCGATAGCTCGAAGCACTCGTTCAAACTACTTACAGATACTACTAGGATAGAGGCCATTACGCTAATATGTTGAATGATTTTGTGAAAATTTCAAATTTAAAATGAGACCAGTCGTGGCGCAGGGTGCGACTGTAAATGCGACTGGTTGTGGGTTCTATCCCACTTCGATTTTCACTCGAGAAAATAAAATATTGATTTAAAATTATATTTTAATTTCTTCACTTTGGTATCCGGTATTGAGGTAAAGCGCGGCGTTGAGTTCCCCCACTCAACACACAATGCCTCCAGAATTCGGTGAAAAGTGGGAAACGGAGTGTCGTAACCCTAGATTCTCTCTGCCTACTCTACTGTGTGCGGGATACAGCGTGAAACTGTTTTTTTTTAAATACATATTTAAATTCCACTAACTAATTAAAGTACCGATTCAGAAATAGTACTCTAGTTTTGCAAAACTTAAAACCAGTAACAAAGATTACACGCCAAAGCTTCTCTTAGCAGCTCGAGGCTATTCTTATTTACACAGGTCCATTTGTATGACTATATACGCAATTTACAAGCCCGACTACCCATTATTGTAAGTTGCACAATTCTGTTTATTACAAATCGTTTTTCCTTTCTTTTTAAAACTAGTAAAGGTAAAAACGGAGTGTCTTAACACTAGGTTCCCTCTGCCTACATTGCTATGTACAGTCAGCTTCATACTGTATGTATGAAGCTGACTTTTGTTTTAAATTTATAATAAGTATTCTAGATAGAATCAGAAAAATTTAATTATGCAAGATTATTAAAATTTTAAGAGCAATAAAGTACCAAAATAACCTCTCTCCACGTCAATAAACCTCCAATTTAACGCGATTCACTTTTTGCGTACTTTCTTTCTTCAAGTTTATAGTGCGATAAAACTGTTGGCAACTTCTGCGATGTTACTGGAATTTCTCGAAATGCGATATTTGCGCAAATGACTGGAGTTGAGGCCAGTCATGCGCAGGCGCACAAGCAAATGTAAACGCGATACTTTGTGGGTTCGATTCTCACTCAAGGAAATGAAATATTTAAAATTTTAATTTTTCGTTTCGTTGTCGAAGCAAAATGCGACGTTGCCTTCCGCCACTCCAGAATGAGGCGGAAAATGGGGAACGGAGTGTCATAACACTAGACTAGGTTCCCTCTGCCTAACCTGCTGTGTGCGGGATACTGCGTGAAGCTAAATAAAAAAAATACCAGAATATCGTACCGCCAATTTTGTATCAATGTCATGCTATGAAGCGTCCACATCATTTGTTACGATGCGAAGGCGCGTGACATTTGTCGAAGGTTTACAACATTTTTATACAACTATATATGAGCTAAAATCACCATTGTTTATATCAAAGTTATCTTTTTTATTGTATTTAGTGTTTATAATATTGTTTTTGTTTATTTTTTGTTCTATATAAGGTAAAGTGAGAAAGAAATATTTTGTTAACTAAACTGTATATATGATATCGTAAGTATATTATTATAGTTTTGAGCTGATTGCAGAAGTGACTGTCCATTGTGTTTTTTTTTAATTTTTTTGTCTTATATTTTTAAAACGTAGATTTAAACCAATTTATAGTAATTACTGTAAATTTAAGAATTATCAAAAAACAATTATTTTTCAATAAAATTTTCATATTACACGCAACGATGTAATTATTAAATTGGGTTAAGTATAAAAAAAACCTGCAAAATGTATGTAATTTTTGTCAATTTCAACGTCAGCATAAATTAGCAGAAAATTATTAGATTACATACTGCGACCTCGACTCTCAAAGGACCGATACGTTCGTAAAATTTGTAATGCATATTAACATTACCAAAATCGAATCAAAATCGATACATTTAATTACACTCATATGGAACTCGATCTTATGAGTACTTTAGTTTACTCTTATCGTTATTGGGTTTTGCGGAAATGATATTGGGATATTAAAATGTTGTGTGTATTTTTCAAGCATTTTGTTTATTTTTATATAATTAATATATTTTATTTTACTACTGTTAGACTAATGTAAATAAAATATATATATTGGTCTAATAGTAATAATAATGGTAATATAATAGAAATAACATTAGTTTAATAATATTTATTATTAAGGCCACGCTTGTGGCCCAAGGGCACAAGCGTGTGACTATGTACGCGACAGGATGCGGATTCGATTCCCATTCAAGGAAATGAAATATTTAATATTGACATTTTTCTCTCTGATAACGAAGTAAAACGTGGCGTCGACTTCCACCACTCAACAAAAAAGTGAAAATTCCAAAGTCAAGGAACTCACTCTAAATAACATAATTTAAATTAATTATAGTAATTATTTTTTTAATTACAGAATAGATTGATAATGAAGAAAACAATAACATTTTAAATAAAATATTTGAAATTTAAATCAAATCAAATCAGCTTCACACTGTATCGCGCACACAGCTGGGTAGGCAGAGGGAACCTAGTGCTAAGACACTCCGTTCCCCACTTTCCGCCGAATTCTGGAGGCATTGCATGCTGAGTGGCGGAACTCAACGCCATGCTTTGTCTTGTCTCGACACCAGAGCGAAAAATGAAAATATAAATGTAAATAAATATTCCACTACCTCGAGTGGGGATCGAACCCACAATCAGTCGATTTTACAGTCACACTTTGTGCCTCTGCGCCATGACCGGCCTTATTTGAAATTTAATTGTTGTATATTAATATAGACCACATTTGATTCATACAGTGATATCATTAATAACAATAAATTGCTACCAAAACCAATGCTATGTTTACAATATACTTCAATCATACTAGTTTAGGAGTTATACGTTGATTTACAACTGGCTGAGTAGAAACTGGATGTCGTTTCCGGCGCGTTGGCCTCCCGTCTTGTATCGTTAACTGCATTTACATACAAATTCATTGAATGGATGTGTTTGTATGTAAAATACAACTATTTGTTAAAGCGTTCTTATGGCTTGTTTAAATATGTGTTAGATGATTTTTATTATAATTTATGTGGTTTTCATTCGTGATTTTTTTTCTTAATTTGAACCTTATTAGTTTAAATGTTTATGTATTTGTTGTTATGTGATCTAAATATATACATATATGGGCTTAGAGTAAATATTTAATACAAAAAATCAAATCAGCTTCAAGCTGTATCCCGCTTACAACAGGGTAGGGAGGGGGAACCTAGTCTAAGACACTCCGTTCCACAGTTTCTGCTTAATTCTGGAGGCATTGCGTGTTAAATGGCAGAACTCAACGCCACGCTTTGCCTCGACACCAAAGCGAAGAAATGGAAATATTTAAATTTAAGTAAATATTTATAAAAATGGTATGGAAAAAAAGGTTACGGACCATATGTCTGTAGAGTTATCAGATTTGAAATAATATATATATATATATATATATATATATATATATATATATATATATATATATATATATATATATATATATATATATATATATATATAATATTTTTTATTAAACAAAGTCAACATTATAAGAAAACCAAAAAAAATATAGTAAACAAAAAAAAACAAGGAAATCCACAAACATTTGCTCTCCACTTAATAGAATGTGATCCAATTTAGTTTTTACGACCGCTCATAATATGTTGGTTTGTAATAAATAATCTTTCTATTCATCGGATATGATTATTAATTTTATTGTATCTAAATAATACTTAGACTTCATTATGTCTTAGTTATAAATCGATTTATGTTTTTTTTGTGAGTCGATGTATATTTTCTTTCACATTTTTTACTCCAGTGGGATTAAAACCCACAGCCGTCGCGTTTACAATCACACGCTTAAACCCCTGTACAACGATAGTATAAAAAAAATACATATTTAAATTATATTTATTTGCCATACATTATTTTACTACATAATAAAACAGTAATAACACTTTATTTATTTGGGCAAACTCCAAAAATGATGAATGTCTCTCCAACATCACCTCGTTACTCTTGACCAACTCTTGATCATTAAAATTTGCGTTCAAATTGTCATTTATACAACATTTTAAATCATCAACTTAATTATTGGAAATATTGTTTAATTTGAGTTTATTTATTTTTTTATAATGTAGAAAAAATTGATTTTATAGTGTTAATTTACTTACCTGTATAATGTGTAATATTTTTTTGGTTTAGATTTCGTTAAAGCATAATAAACAGTTGATAAATATAATAATTAATTAATATATTTTAGTTATTAAATAATTTCTAATTAAATATACTTATATATATAATTGATTTGAATATTAAACTACTTTCACAATCACAAAAGTGTCGTGTTTTTTCTTGTATCAGTACATTTCTAAGTAAAATTCAATAAAAGCGACTAACTTATTTATGTATGTACGTACATTCGTGCTCGCTTTATTCATCCGGTGTTGCCGGATGGCTCTCGTTGGCGTACAAAATAATTTTAGACTTAAATTCACCTCCGTTCCTGATTGTTTATTAAAAAAAATTAATTAAATCAGCTTCATGCTGTATCCCGCATACAGCAGGAAAAGCAGAGGGAACCTAGTGTTAAGACTCTCCGTTCCACACTTTCCATCGAATTCTGCATTGCGTTTTGAGGGGTGAAATTCAGCGCCGAGTTTATGCTTTGGTGCCAGAGCTATAAAATAAAAATACGAATTGGGATCGAACCTACAACCGTCGCGTTATAGCCGCTGCCCCACGACAGCTTCATACAGTTTTAAGTATTATCACCTCATATAAAATAAGTAATTGCCATTCTAAATCACACCCGTCTTAACAATCAACACCACGTTTCACAATTTGAGAAAAAACCAATTAAATTAGAACCAAAAACAAGATCGATAATGAGAATTCCACTTCTGTATTCGCAATCTTTGGCAACAACGAAGAATACAAGTAAAGTTTTGGAAACATAAAAGTAAATATACATTCGAGTGAAAAAGTTAATGATAGCCATAAATTTGAAAGGGTTCCCGTTTTGGCCTCGAGTCCTCTTAACGAGGTTGAATTAAAAACAATGGGTGGCCGATGTCTCTTAATTGAATTGTTCCATAACATTTAACTGCATCTCTTACACGTCATAAGGCGTCTTGTTTATTTATGTACGTTTAAAAATAAAAATTTTGTACTGGGTACTGATTTATGGGTTTATTAAGAAGTTTTTTCACGCTTTATTTTCAATGTTAAAGCGCATTTAGATAGAACCTAGTGTTAAGACACTCCGTTTTCCGCTTTGCTCTATGCTCTTAATTAATTCTAAACTGTCATATAAGATACTTGTATTATAAAATCATAAATTATTAAATGCAACGTAGTTTTTAAAAACAATATTTCATTAAAAAAAAATAATTAAAAACTTTCCTTATTTTCCTTTTTATGCTTCTTTGGTACATTTAATTATAAAAAAAATATGAGACTAATATCAATTATAAATATGGTCAATTTTATTTTGGCAAAATAATTAACGGCATTCTTATATAAATTGAAGAAAATTAATTATATTTAATATAACATTACACTTCTCAGACGAAAAATCAATTATATAACTAGAGCTACATCCATTTTTTTTATTTATTTAGTAAATATTTTACTATATTTGTATTATTATTTTGTTGCAGGTAATATGATGGTCATTTTTACTACTCATTGGACTTGGGCATGTATATACATTTATATTGGTTTTCGACACTTTTATTATACTTCCTTTTTTTGTTGTCACGATGTATCCCGCAAACGACAGGATAGACAGAGGCAACCTAGTGATAAGATACTACGTTTCTAATTTCTCACCGGATTCCTCGAGTGGAAATCGAACCCACAAACCATCGCGCTTACATTCACATTGTCCCCTTGCACCTTGATCGGTCTTTATTATTATTACTTCATATAAAATAATATTAAAAATAATATATATATTTGTATAATATAGACCCACGTAGTAAATGGTGATAAGCCATTAAAAGTACATTGAAAGTTAATAAGGAAATTCACCGTTACGGCTTTTACTGATACCTTCACAGTAACGAGGTGCGACGATTAACACCGGTTTATGTAGAGATGGGCAATTTAAATAATTAACATTTTGGAGCATATAATTAATTAAGTTCTTTATTATTAATTAAATAATATTTAAATCTCAAATAAAATATTTTGATAAAAAAAATACTTAGCCTTTTTTTTTTAGTTTTTCTTCGTTTCAATTAAGACACTTCCGTTATTCACTTTGGGAAAACACTCATGGTGGAACTCAACGCCGCACTTTGTTTCGTTATTAGAGCGAGGAAATGTAAATATTAAATATTTTATTCTCCTGTGTGGGAATCGAACCCTTACATTCCAACGCTTATGCCCCTGCACCAAGACGGCGTCAACAACATGAACATACATTTTACATATTTAGCTTCTTTATGTATCAAATAATTTAAATAATAAATATTAAGAAAAGACAAACGCATAAGTTAAAAGTAGATATAATTTAAAGTTTTACAATTTCTGCTTTACAATTATTAAAATTATTATAAGTATATAATATGTATAAAATAATAACATATATAAAATGCAAGTGAAATTTCTATTCGGTTCTGAGATATAATAATATTAAAGTATCGATACAGACATATATGCGCACATCCCTACGAATCGGAGCAAGCCTAAAAACGGTCAAGACGTACATGTAAAGCAAGAGTGAGATAATGATGTGCTTCCCAGACTTCAGGCAAAAAGCGCCGCCTATTTATCTGCCTACTTTGCATAGCGCAAGCGCAGCACTATTAAATTGAAATGGGTGGCCTAATGGTTAGTGCTGAGGATCTTGAACTAGGGGTCGCGAGTTCAAAACCGAGCAAATCTGAGATTTCAAATGTATTTGTATTTACAATTCGTCTCGCGTGCTTATAAAGATAATGTAGAGATGTTTATTCCATCCATTGCATTAGAATATAATTCGTTTTATATTAATTAATCGATATAAAGATATTTTATATATATCTAAAGGCATAATGTGTTTTGTTCTTTGTTATAAAAAAATCTTATAAAAAAAAATTAAGAAAGACCGTAGATAATATATTTTTATTTTAAATCCTATACTAATATAAGTTTAGTAAACATTTTTTTCCACATTATCGATAGTATAAACGACATACAATATAATAACTCAATACTATTTGTTTTTTGAGAAATCAATCAACTTACAACGTACTTCATAAAACTACAAGGACAATATATATATATATATATATATATATATATATATATATATATATATATATATATATATAAAACGTAATCACCTAACTATTATAAACAAGTCATTTCCGCCAATAAAAAATAGAATGAATTATAAACATATTTGGAGTATAATCAATATTTTAAAAGCTATTAGATTTTAGACTTTAAAGCAGGAAGTTGACTGGTTCTAGTTTAATCTTAATTTAGTGTAGTAATCGTGGCCAGCAGCGGAAATTATTAATTATAACCTATTGGTTACAATTTATATCACACTCGACTAATAACTTGGCTACTTTTCGCTACCTAAAAGGCGTTATATCGATTAAATCTTGTAAGAAATTCTAAATACTTATAAATATATTATCTCTTATATCGAAAAAATACCTAAATTATCTATTTGTAGAAGAGATTATAGGCCAGTCGTGGCGCAGTGGCACAAAGTGTGGATGTAAAACTATCTGGTTGTGGGTTCGATCCCCACTCGAGGAGATGAAATATTTATCTAAATTTATATTTCCATTTCTTCACTCTGGTTTCGAGGTTAAGCGCGGCTTTGAGTTCTGCCGCTCAACACGCATGGTCTCCAGAATTCGGCAGAAAGTGAGGAACGAAGTGTCTTAACACTAGGTTCCCTCTGCCTACCCAGCTGTGTGCGGGATACAGCGTGAAGCTGATTTATTTTTATTATATTGAAAATTCTATTGAGTAAATATTGAAAGTAACTTAAGACTGAACTTCATCGTAAAGTATATTGTACAGTAGCCCCAACAGGCAATAATTAATAGTGTTGTGTTTAGCATATCCATTTAATATCGCATAAACATAATAAATAGACAAGTAGCGTCGTAAACACGAACATCGAACATAAAGTCTTACTGATTCATAGAAACCGTTCCAACTTCGCCTACAGGAGATACTAGCCACTACTAGCTGATGCTAATGTGCCCTACCCTTGTGACGATAAACTTGTTTCGAATATATGTATAATTTAATATTAATAGTGCGCCAGTCGTGGCGCAGTGGCACAAAGTGTGACTGTAAAACCGACTGGTTGTGGGTTCGATCCCCATTCGAGGAGATTTATATTTCCATTTCTTCGCTCTAATGTCGAGGCAAAGCCCGGCGTTGAGTTCTGCCACTGAACAAGCAATGCGTCCAGAATTCGGCAGAAAGTGGGGAACGGAGTGTGTATGGGTTGTATTTAAATATAAAGAAATGGTATGATAAGTGCCAGCCTGTAATTACCACCAGTGAGACCAGTAGGGTGTCTCCAGAATGTGGCGGAAAGTGAGGAGCCGAGTGTAACAATAGGCTTCCTTTTCCTACCCTGATAAATGCGAAATATAGCGTGATGCTGAAAAAAATTAAAATACCATAATATCACATTAATATAATAAACTTAATTATCTTAAGTACATTTCGAAAATCTTGTAACGTAACTAACATCTTAGTACTAATTTTAAGAACAACCAAAAGTAAAATATATTTTACTGTATACATAAACGAAACACCTCTGTATCTCTTTACAAAACAACAATTTCGACTGTCATTGATGAATCCAGCATAATAAAAAAAGCCTCCAACACCATAAACAACAATCAATTAATACAATTTGTTGTGTTCTTCTTTATATGATAAGTATTCTCCATACAGGGAAACAACAATGGACAATGGTCCTCCAAAAGTTCAGAAGTGGTTAACTATATTTCCTTCTTCACGCTACTAATAATTAAAGCAGTTCTTGTTCAAATTTCCAACCGGCCCGAGGTTTTTACGAAACCTTAATGAACTCCATACATGGTAGAAGCAGCCGCTCCAGAATTTGCATCGATCTTCAAAGGAAATTCTTGTAATGATTTTTGGTACTCGCGAATGTTGTTCGACAGTATTGAAAGAGTAGGTATTTCGTTAACTGACCAGTATGATAATACGATGTTTTCATCAATTTAAAAGTATTTAAGTTAAATAAATTGTATTATTTATGTTTCTTATATAATAAAATTATACATTATAGAGTATTTATATTATAGTTTCAGCGGTAAACTCAGTATATGACCGATATTAATAGTTGAGGCCATTGTGGGGCAGTGGCACAAGTGTATGACTGTAAACGCGACAGTCGTGGGTTCGATATCCACTTGTGGAAATAAAATATTTAACATTTTCAATACATAACGCTGAGTAAATCCAGTAGCGTGCATCTCCGCAGTTTACAACAAGATTAAGATTATATGTACAATATGTCATAGAAAATAATTTCAATACTACATTAATTAATAATCTACATAGATCGTTAAGATCTGATATTAAGTATTATAATATTATATAGATCAATTCATAATTGACTTTAAGTCAAACGATCTTTATCTAATAGATAATTTTATATAAGTTCCTAAGATGGATGGATGGATACCTACCGGCCTGGCCTACTATGAAGTTAACAGATTTTATATAAAGAAAATCGATAAAATGCAAACAAAAAGAATAAAGAAATATATTTAAAACTTTTTTATTCGAAATATGATTGAATTGATATGAGAAGTGTAAATAATATAATTGTTACTATTATAAATTAAAATTATTTGTCTAATATAATATGGTCTTTAAATAGATTAAAACTCTCTAGAAAGACCTAAAATACTCCTCAATAGTAACTACATCTATTTAATATTATAAATGTCTGATAAGATGACAGCAACATCCTTTAAAACAAAAGTGTAAATACGTCACAGTCACTGTTAATAACAAGACCCGAGCACGTGGGCCGAGTGGAGGTAATGCCAAAAGTTGCTAAATGCAATTTGTAAGATGTATACACGATGTATTATTCGCACGAAGACAAACTATATTATTAAATAATATTTTTTTTTCAGTCTACCCGTGACCACGGACTACTGCAAAGTGTTCGAAACGTCGGGTTTCCAAAAATGTATAAACATACAAAATATACGCGATTAATCCGGTTAAAATAGTTTTATTTAAAATGTGTAATAATCGTGAAAATCAAAGAACTTATTAAGCAAAAGTTATATTTTTTTATTTTGCACTTTATTTTTAAATATATAGCACTATATTTTAAATTATTATTTTTATTTATAAAATTTAGTTTTTTTGTATTTTGTTTAATATATTATTTTTAAATTTGACTCTAAAATGATTTCAATATATTTAAGAAATTTATTTTAATTGCCATTCGTAAAACGCAATATGAAAGTTCACAAACAAAAATGAACACTGTAACTCAGTAGCCAGTTCAAACCTAACTATTAAGAATACTTTGCGAAAAGCTCAACGGAGCATTAGCAACGTATGTAATTTCCCTTCATTATCAGGTATTAAGCTATTATGACTGATCGATTCAACCTTTACCTAAAAAGCATACCACGAGATTAATAGCCCGAGTTGCCATATCATCGAGTAGTTTAAAATTTAACAAATTCATATTTAATTATTATTTCAGATTTCTATATCATAAGTTAACAAATATACATATAGCTATAATATTTCATTTTTAATATTATCATGCAAGTTTCTTCTTATTTCTCTTAATTCAATTAGACCACTACAAACACTTGTGAATCTTCACGTTAAATAGAAATGTCAATACTGTCAGTACTATGGGAAGCTACCACGGACTGCGAAAGCAGTTTTGCTGAGAAGAGTCACAAAGGAACTCAACTGTTGCTCTAAATTTATGTATTTAAAATAAACTTTAGCAAAATTAAAAAAAAACAATTAGCTTAAAGCACTTTTTCCTACTAACACGTGAATATTCCCCCGTATGTTTTCACGTCCATCGTATCAAGTTTCGTCAAAAAACACTAGCACTTAACAAAGCTCGTCCATATCATCCCGAAGAATCGCCAGACGTTTGACTATAGCTAATGTCAAGGCTGAGGAATTAATGTGGGTGCCAGCTGGCATTGTGCTTGGCTATTGTCAATTACTATTGGAAATATTGAAATGCTACCACTTCTTTAGATCAGCTATATTTGTGGGACAGTCCCGTAAATCACTTAAGTCATCAATCAGATAAGACGTTGTTAGTTGGTACACGTTGCGAAATATAGAATAGTAGTATGTATGATAAAAAGTAGCTGTTCCTTTTGTAAATGCCATCTTCCAATTTGAAGCAACATTTGTTGTGTTGCCATTGTTGTATCGTATGTCGTTACGTTAATCGATTATTTACTTTCGATTCATAGAATAATCAATTTGAAGTTAGTATTATTAATAATGTATGTTCAATACGTTTTATAGTAGATTGAATCAAAACAAATATAGTCATTAATCAAAGACAATTAGATATTATTAATTTATGTTTGATTCTCTGAAGAGTTGATGTGATGTGTGTGTATTAGACATATACATATGAACACAGGACTCATATATTTTCTTAGAAGTCATAGGTTGTATAATCATATTTTATAGGCCAGTCATCGCGCAGACGTAAAGAGTGCGATTGCAAACGATACAGGTAGTGGGTTCTATTCCGACTCGAGGAAATGAAATATTTAACATTTTAATCTCCTCGCTCTGGTAAAGACGCAAAGCGTGGCGTTCAGCCACTCAATTTGCAAAACCTCCACAATTTGGTGGAAAGTGTAAATTGAAAGTGTCTCAATGAGAACGGAGTGTCCACCTAGCCTTTCCTAAAAAAGTAAAGGAAAAAAAAACATATTTTAAAAATGGATATTCCATACTCTATATTCAATATTAATCGCGTAGCCTATGGTGCAAAATAATAGATACAAAATTATACTGCAAGTGCACCATTCCACCTGCTAATCGGCTTCATTACAGGCAATCGACCTTACCAGCCATGATAACAGAACTGGTCCACCGGACTATCATTAACTTAGTTGCGAGAGGGCGAGTGACACAGGGTAAAAGCTCCACGATATAGGTCAAGATTGCTATGTATGATCCATCCAATACATCATGTATGATGAAGAACCTTCAATCTGATTCTATCAAACCACACCTTATAAATTGTACATCGTGGAAATTGTGTAGAAATCAGGTCGTTTCTTAGAATTTTTTTTTGTTTTCTCTAGAATTATATTGGATTTTTTGTTTTTTTAGCTATATATATTCATCTACAGGGTGCACGTGTTTCTTCTGTCAGTGTAGGCAGCGTAAATCTTCTATCAGTCTGTTCTTTACGCCTTTTCGTCTTTCCTTAACCTAGTGCTGCGCTTTTTACCAGAGCAGGAAAATGATAATAAAATAAAATATTTTCTATGCATATTATAAAATCACATATGCTATATGTAAATTGTATAATATACAGTATAATAATTAAAATATCCATGCCTTATTTAAGTCACTAAGCTTAATTAAGTCACTAAACCAACCGTAGTCTACAAAATATATACATATTGTTAGCCATTTTATTTAAAGACCTCACATATTGTCTCGACCAGTTCTTGCTGTGCACCTGTTATTGCATAAAATCAAGTTAACTAGAACACTACTACGTCTATATACATATATATAAATATATACACATATACCGACATCTGACCAGGTGTACTTCGTGCGTCCCTTTTAAATAATAAAAATAGAATAGCTTATATTTTCTATGATGTGATTTATGTTGATTATTATAATTACATTTAATTACTTTACGTAATTTGTTAATCGCGATTAGATATTTTAATTAATTACAATTAATTTATTAACCTGCTCTTTTTAATGACTTGGTTGGTGGTGACTGTTTTATAAGTCATGTTACTCCTATAATAACTTATATTAATGAATACATATTTTCTTTGCTTGTAACGGACAGGAAAAAACCTAGAAAAATACTTGTGCTAATTGAAAGCATTGTTTTAAAGGTCTTTTGAATCATTATTTATTGATATTTCATTTTATTCCATCTATGTAATATGAGATGGACGCGAGAGGAAGTGAGACAAGTAATAAAGGTATAATGTAGAAAAGAATTTATTTAGTTTTTAATTTATAATTACTCTTACATATTATTAAGAGCCAGGGAGCAGTAGTACAGCGTCGGTTGTGGGTTCGATCCTAGCTAAAGGGAATTATTTTTTTACACTCAATAAATTTCACCACGGAATGTCTGAAAAATTGAACGAAATGTCATAGCCCGACTGTATAAACTAAATTAATATACGCAATAACATTTGTGCCATCAAGACAAATCCCTTTATTAAAATCGATTTACAGGTTTAACAGTTACAAGGGAACATATAAACGAACATATCTAAATACATAACCCTCCATTTAGGCTTCACCGCAGTTGGGTAAAAATAAAGAATATTAAATAAAGACAAACAAACAATCCTCCTACGTTTATATAACTTATTGCGTAATAATACCGTAAATCATGCTTCCATTAATATACGATTTAAACAAATAATAAATGATTCGTTCTCGTTGCGCTCCGATGCTCTAATGAAATACAACTACGACGGTGGGTATGACCACTGATAAGCGAACTGTTGAGACATTTACATACATGTCCAATTAGGTATTCAAAACTGCGCAGATATATTATATATTTTAGTACTAGCCCCAAACGCGGCTTTGCTCGCTTTAACTTACATAGCATATTGGATCCAAATTATACAAAATCTTCTCTTATTATCATAAATTGTAGCCTATGTGCTATTCTGATGTATAGGCTATATTACTATAAAGTTTCATCTAAATCTGTTCAGTAGTTTTTGCGTGAAAGCGTAACAAACATCTATTCTCATAAATTTTCGTATTTATAATATTCGTAGTATAGGATATATATGTAAGCCATATGTAATATAATGATTCGTACGTTCATTGGAAAGACGTCATTGCAAGTTCGATTTCTGTTTGTGGAAAATTTTAATTTGCAATATTTTATGTACGACGTTGATGATAAAAATAATAAAAAATATGGAAGAATAATCGATATTGAATACGTAAAAAATTTGAATAGATAAATGAATGAATACTTAATTAAATATTACTTAATGTTAAGCTTGTTATAATTATTATGTTTTTTTTTATTTAAAATATTACTTTAAACTCTTTAATATTGCTCTTAAAATCTTTTCCTTTTCATTATATTTTATTGCTTGTATAGATGGAAATTGTAAAATAATCTAGTGATTTATAATTATTTTTCTACCTACCCACACAATACGGAAAATATAGACACAAAAACGATTTAGTTATAGAATAAAGAATATATTTTTAAATATAACCATAACTGTTATAAATGTAGTAAAAATAGCACTTATAAAAAACTAACCAAAATTTTAAAAAATATGAGTAATATATGAGTATATATTGAGGCCAGTCGGTGGCGCAGCGGCACGAAGTGTGACTATAAAACCGACTGGTTGTGGGTTCGATTCCCACTCGAGGAGATGAAATATTTAATTTATATTTCCATTTTCTTCGCTCTGGTGCCGAGGTTAAGCGCGGCGTTGAGTTCTGCCCCTCAACACGCAATGCCTCCAGAATTCGGCAGAAAGTGGGGAACAGAGTGTCTTAACACTAGGTTCCCACTGCCTACCCTGCTGTGTGCGGGATACAGCGTGAAGCTATTTGATTTTTTATAAAGAATATATTTTAAAATATAACCATAAGAGTTATAAATGTAGTAAAAATAGAACTTATAAAAAACGAACCAAAATTTTAAAAAATATAAGTAATATATACGTACATATATACAATTACCAAAAAACTTCTAGTGCCATTAATAGTCGAAGAGACAAGATAAAGAAACTAGTTGGCCCTCAACGTCCTTGGACGTCGTTAGAGGAATATCGATATTATTTTACATAAATTTTGCTCTATTTCAATTTAATTAAATTACAACATGAAATAGACAACGTCATCATGCATGCACTAATAAAAATTTATATGTAATATTTTTTTTATTCAAATTAGAATTTTTTTGCTCACCTTCCCCGCTATGTTCAGAATAACTTACTTTTTTAGTTTCACGCTGAATCACACGCGTCGACAGAGAAGCCCTAGATTTAAGACACTGCGGTCCCCACTTTCTGCCCAATTCATTGCGTGTTAAGTAGTGGAACTCAACGCCACGCTTTGTCTCGGCGCCAGAGCGAAGAAATTAAAATATTAACTATGTCATTTTCTCGAGTGGAAATCGAACCCACAACCTGTCACACGGCGTGCTCCTGCGCCTTATAATGTATGAAATATATCATATATAGCATGTCTGCTATATTGAAATTTTGTCATTTAAAAACAAAAGTTTATCTCGAAGGTAGATATCCAAAAGTGGAAAATTACAAATTTCTTTTATTACCGTTTTGAACTACTAACAAGGATAGCTTACGATTATCTGTACGCTTAAGAAACGTTCAAAATATTAGAAAAATCATTAAAACTACACTTCTTAGTAGTTAAAAAGAGAAATAAAAACATTAACAATTTTTCACTTTCAATACTTTAAGTCGACCATCGATTTATATGAACCGGACGATATTAAGTATTCGCAATATCACATTTTAAAGTGTAAATATCACATTAAATATTTTGTAACATAAATAACTATAACTATATAACATACTATTAAAGCTGGTTAAGTAGTCAAATACTCCCTATATTTACTTAAGTACCATAAAGTTCACCATAAAATTTATACCTTCATTTTCTATATTCTCGTTATAAAATCTTGATTATATTACGATATCATTATATGCGTTAATAGTATAGAGCCATCGCGATGTTATATCGATAAATGATACAATACAGATTATGTTATAAATTATCTTCTATAAGTTATAGTAGCGGAATTTGTAATTAGTATCTATAAATGTGACGATTGCAGGTTCATTCCCGTTGGGGGTAATTAAATATTTAATATTTTTATTTCTTTACTTTCGTAACCAGGCAAAGCGTCGAGAATTCGGCGGAAATGGAAGAGCGGAAGTGTCGTAATGGGGAACGGAGAGTCTTAACACTAGCCTCCCAGATTCCGTCTGACTACCTACTGTGTACGGAATATAGAGTCAAGCTACAAAAACTATCAAATTATTAACAATCTTGTTAATAAAGTTATAAAAATACTCTACTCTCTCAATGGCTTTTTAGCACTTAGTTTTTAAATACAGTAAAAATAAAAACTTCTTCTTAATTAGAAAATGTATAAAAATTTAAACGTAGCGGAATTTGAACCCGCGTCTATTTGGAAAGCGTCCAAGCGGACTGCCTCAAACTAAGCTATACGTTCTCATCGAAATTCTTATACGCTTGTTATAAGTTATTTATGTTTTTTACATCTCTGTATTGAGATTTTTACAAATTTCCGCTACCAAAAGATAATTACTTATAATTGTGGTTTGCCAAGAAGAGAATACAATTTTTTAAATGTTTTTTTTTTTATTTTTAAAGTTAACACTTCACTATCCACACTAATAAATATTTTTTTTATTCATTATCTAATTAAGTATTTTTCTTCCCTAAGTGTGGAATAACACTTTAAAAATTTAAAAAAAACTTCGTCCTCTTATAGAAATCGGTTAAAATCACAAAAAAATACTATATACATACTTACAAAATATGTTTCATACACATTCATACATTAATCGTATATTATAGTACGGGGTCAATTCTACACTGAATCCTCAGTAACAATGCCAACAGGCTTATTAACATAACTATATAAGTAGAACAAGAAGGCTGATATACTTTTGATATCAATATAAAGA
This sequence comes from Heliconius erato x Heliconius himera, assembly GCA_013421005.1. Taxonomy (NCBI): domain Eukaryota; kingdom Metazoa; phylum Arthropoda; class Insecta; order Lepidoptera; family Nymphalidae; genus Heliconius; species Heliconius erato x Heliconius himera. The sequence goes on along the minus strand of JAATLQ010016928.1, from coordinate 19,009 downwards.
AAACACTTTATTATCTCTTCTATCATATTAGGTATTTACTATGGTTCTACAATTTCAAAGCTAAATAATTATTTAGGGGAAAATGCAAACTAATAGATGACTACGTAGTACGTAGTAACGACGCATAGAAATTACTAAAAAAATGTAAAAAAATTAAGTTTAGTAAAGTAGCACATCTACTGCTGGGTAACTAAAAAAGTTTTTCAATAATATTAGATTAGCGTAAAAGCTTAGTTAGTTATTTGCTTAATATTTAATAGACTGTTTCACTAAAAAAATATGTATTTACTAAATGATTTTTTTAACTTCACGCAGTGTACCGTATAGCGTATATAGCAGGGTAGGCAAAAGGAACAACAACAACATTGCTTGTTGAGTGGCGGAACTCATCGTCACGCCTTGACTAGTAGCCAGAACGATGAACATGAAAATACTAAATATTTTATATCCTAGAGTGAGAATCAAACCCACGACTGGCCTTACTATTAAACCGTTCACTACACAAATATATTAGGTACTACAACTACTTCTAACGTATACACACTACTACCACCTACCTAACTAAGCATTTTACCTTTTGTTAATTAAAAAATACCTGATGGAATTGTCCGCATACCCGTAAATATTAATACCTAATAAGTGGACAGTCATTTGATTTATATAAGTTTTATTTTTCTCTATGAACATCAATAACCGCCCTATAAGGCTTAGTGGACAAGCGACAACAGGACAAAACATGAAACTATTAGTGCGAGTACAAATAAAAAATGTGATATACATTGTTATAAGAATGTTATATGATTTTAATGTTTAATATTTACTAGGTTTATAAAGAAATGATCCTTAACTAAGAGTATATTGTCTGTACGTCTGTCACCAGGTTAATCAGTTGAAGTTCACAGATTATGTATTCCTAAAACTGATTTAATAAAAAATACTGAAAAACGGAATAAACCAAATATTTAAGGGCTCCGGTACAGCAATCGTGATTTTTTTTTTGCCGTTTTCATAGAAAATGGAAAACCGACTCGCACTTAGCCGGTCATCAAGATCGATAATTTCGCAATCGCTCGAAAATACTTATAAATCAAAATTTTATGATAAAAAAAGTTAGAAAAGCAACAAATATTATAACATTTAATTAAATTAAGATGTAATCTTACGAAAGCAGCCAAGAATCACGTTTTTATATTATAAACGAAAGTTTATGATTTAAAAAGAAAAATAAACTATCTCTAATCATTCCATATTTCGGGCAAGAGCAATGTGTTTTATAATTTATCACGACTTTAACAACTAATAAAAAAATATATAAGTGACAGATTTCACTTTCGCCCATCGTAAATGTTTGATAAATATTTTTGAACGAAATTTACTGCGCAAGAGTACGTAGATAGACAAAATATAGCGTTGTATTTTGGCACTTATCGCTTAAGCTTTATAAACTATAATTGCTTGCACAAATTACTTTTGATAATAATATGGTGTAGTGTATTTGAACATGTTGTATGATATAATTAGTGACACTAGCAACATCCGGTCGCCATTGCCACTCGAGATATGTCCAGTACAGTGAGATTTCTTAATAAGACTCTAAAGCAATACCTAATTATAATATAGTATTTAATGGCATTAAATTTGTAGTTTTCATCAATAAAATTAGACATTATTAAATTATGTCACAAACCATTCTTTTATTACATTAATATTAAAATTTAATTGAAGCCAGTCGTGGCGCATCGGCGTAAAGTATGACTGTAGACGCGACAAATTGTAGGTTCGATTCCCAATCGGAGGAATGAATTATTATTTATTAATATTTTAATTTTTTTCGCTCTCATGTCAAAGAAAAACGCGGTGTTGAGCTCTGCCACTTAACATGCAACGCCTCCAGAATTCGTTGGAAAATGGGGAATGGAGTGTTAACACTAGGTTCCCTCTGCTTACCCTGTTGCATCTGTTGTATGCGGGATACGGCGTGACGCTAAAAATAAATAGAAAATTTATGCAATTAATATATGTACTCGTATAAGCTGATCTGTACCAATTACAGACATCTTCACATTTAACCATACGATAACTACTTAATATCTATTAGAGAACATGCACATGAATGATAAAAATAGTGCTTAAGTAATTTTTACTTTAGAAAAATATCTTCACCTTTTTTTTATTTTTGTTACAAAACATGATGAATTTTTTAGGTCATTGAATTTGACCTCAGAAGCCAAAATCTTACCCAAAGCGATTAACATATCTAAATAAAGCTGTATAAGACATGATCCGTTGTCATTACCACTAATATTAAATTAGAAAAAGAAAAATTCTCGACACTCAATATAATAGAAATCGTAAAAATCACTTATACGTAATTAAAAAGTTACATGATTTACGAACGATCCAGTTCTGTCATCTGTATTCAATTGAGATTAGCCACTTTCGTTATCAAATATCTACTTGCTGATAAACCTGTTTTAATAATAAATTAAAACTTGAATATTTTAAAGAAATCTTCTTGTATGCTTTATTCTGAATTCCTTACATTTGTTTAACTTCACTCTGTATCCCGCACATTGCAAGGTAGGCAGAGGGAACGTTGGTACTTAGAGTTAAAACACTTCAGTTACCCACTTACTGCTAAATTCTGAAGGCATTGTATATTGAATGGCGGCGCTTAACGCCGTGTTTTGCCTCTACACCATAGCGAATGAAGAAATGAAAACACGCTTCTGCCTCCAGTGCCCCTGAGCCACGTAGACCTTCGAAATATTTTAATAAATTCTTGGAAACTCGGTAATCATTTACGACAGTAATTATTTATTTACATTGCATGTTATTTATTTATTGATTGATAAACATTAACTAAGGTGGAATTATTTTAAATAATTTGCATTTTTTCTTACATTATGTATGTAAATCAAACTCAACTAAATTTGAATGTTGATTATATTATACTTCTTCGGCCCGCGTCTTCGTCCGCGTGGACTATATGATCACTATTTTTTTAGTTTGGCGAATAAACGAAAAAAAATATTATTTTGCAACATCCTATTAGAATATGTGTAATTATAGAATTATATAATAACATACATATACATACATATATTTCATAAAGAAAAATATTAAAATATTAAAGAAGAATATTAAACACTTCTAGAGAACTAGTAACCCAAAGCAAACACAATCATAAAAAACAAAATCTATACGAAAAATTCTACAACTTAACCACTTTTAATCTTTTTTTAACCGACTGAGACCGTAGTACAGGGAAATAATAACCTTAACATATATTACGATACACAGACACGGCACGCGACACTTCCGCAATTTATTAAGGGTATGTCTAATAAAATCTAGTACTCCAACGGTCTCGTTCTTGATAAAGAAGTGCCGCCCACGTGTTGCGTTGGCGAAATGTCGTGTTTGTGCTCCGAGGTATACCTACCAGCTGTTCCGTATCAACCTGTGGAGAAAGACTAGATTTTATTAATATTTAATATAAGATTTAAATAATTTTATATATTTTTTTTATATATTGTTAAGTATATTGATGTCATATATTGAGGCCAGTCGTGGTGCAGGGACATAAAGTGTGACTGTAAACGCGACAAATAGTGGGTTCGATTCCCATTCGATTAAATGAAATATTTAATATTTTTTATCATTCTGAAGTCAAGTTTCGCTACTCAACACGGCAATGTCACCAGAATTCGGTGGAAAGTGGAGAACGGATTGTCCTTACACTAGGTTCCCTCTGCCTACCCTCCTACATTCGGGATACAGGGTGTAGCTGAAAAAAAAAACAATATTATTTATATTAAGTTTATATATAATTTATAAAAAATCGAACATTTTTTACCACTAATAAGGCATGTAAGTCAGGTAACGAGCGTCTCTAGCAACTCTTATAAGACTGGTAAATACGAGTTATTAATATGATAACATTAATAGAATTTTCATTTATTAACGCATAAGGCATGCCTTTGAGAAACCTGTAGGAATTTATATCGAGAAAACGTGTTTCGATTTACAATTAAGCAAGTATTAATAGAAATTCTAAGTTAACATAGTGATATTTTTATAAACGACGACTAACATTTTTTCTAGAACATATCTATCTTATAAAATTTAGTTAAAAATTTTTGTGACATTTAAATAGTTTGTAATGTAAGTAACTTATAAAATGTATAAATTTACATAGGTATGACATTTAGAAGACAGTTGTGGCGCAGTGGCACAAGCTACTGTAAATACAACAGATAATGAGTTCGATCCCCACTCGAGATATTTTTTTTAATATTTTCAATTCCTCGCTCTGGTAACGAAGTACAGCGCAACGTTGAGTTCTGCAACTCAACACGCAATGCCTCCAGAATTCGACCAAACTATATAAAATAATAATTTTAAAAAATAATTGGCAATGGTTTTTTCTATTATGCTTATTAATCTTGCACATTGTTGCATTAACGAAAAAAAAAAGAAAAAAATTATTAAAATATATATATATATAAACATAGCAGATATATTTTTACATTTTTGTCTTAAACACATAAAAAGCCCTACCCTACCCAGCATCCAAGATCTGTAATCAGAGTACCATACATCATTTTAATACTGGACATGTCGTCGCAAATCCGAATCACCAATGCAAATGTACCTGGTCCCCCGCCTTCATTCTAATACTGCTGTGTTATTTATGATACAACTCTTGTTATCTGCCTTCTGCAATTTTGTAAAGATTACGCTGAATAAATAATGAAAATACATATATTATATGTATAGTGAACTAAAATCATGATTTTTCACCCAACAGTATTTACTATAGAGGCTCTCTTATATTGGCCGTTACTTGAGATTTGTACGTTAGAGATCGTATTTTAGTATTTCGTTAGGTCGTAGGTTCATTTTATTAATATCCATTTTTCACTACAACAAAATAACATGTAATTTATACGCTGCCTGCCCTAGTATGCTATTTAGTCCCTTTTTAAGTTCGAAATTAGCAAGTCTATATAATAGAACGATGAGTGACAATTGATTATTTTATTAGATTTTTTTGTTTTTAAGATTTTTAAGGTGTTATTCTACACTTAGGAAAGAAAAATACGTTCAAATTTTAAATAATTTAAAATTATACACACAAAACTTACGTACAGACACACATAATAATTAAAACCTATTATTATAGGAAATAAATAAATAATCTCCTTTATTTAAGAGATACGCCAATATATATAATTCAAATATACAATTAAGTGATTATAAAAATGTATATTATTCTTAATGATTTTTACCTTTAATGCAATGATCTTTATCAGATCGTCTAATGATATACTCTGATATTTAAAGCATCCATATTTTTGCAATTTACAAGTAGATGGCTTTAATGTACATTTTTAACCTTGTTTTTATTACCTTCGTTCGTACATATTAGTATGAAAAAATGTACACGCTCGATACATATGTAAGGAAATGATATTATACATTTTTATATCTATTCCATTATCTAATTTTAATTTGAAATATATACGGTATTTATTAGCAAAAAAAACATCCTTTTTTGTATTAGATTTAATTACAACGTAGTAACATTTATACGGTATTTGCCCTCGTATCCAATTTTGTCTTTTTTTAGTCAAAAGTTGGCAACTCTATAGCATAACAATGATTGATTATTCTTTTCGCTACTCAATAACATTTATATTTCAGTAAAGTATGTAAAACACGTTGTATTTCTTTATTATGTCTCCATTATATATTGTATATTATAAAACATCTCTTGTCTTATTGAAGACCTACCTAAAAAAAGGTATAAAAAAACTTAATTTAAAATCGTGAAAATCAACCGGGACATTTTAAGCACGTTATAGTATAATGCCTCCAGAATTCGGCGGAAAGTGGGGAACGGAGTGTTTTAACACTAGTTCCCTTTGCCCTACCCTTCTGTGTGCGGGATACAGCGTGAAGATGATTCAATTTTTAATTTAATTCATTTCATTTAGTATGAGGAATATTTTTAAAGTGACATCTAGTCGCACGATTTTCCTTAAATCTATAAAACTATCAATGATACCTAAGTGTTGCTGGCCAGTGCTCAGCTTTTACGACACTAGTAATTAGAACAACATAGCCATATTTCTTACTGAACGACTATAATTCGGAAAGTACAGAAGAATTCTCTGCTCTTAATGTTATAAAACAGTTTATTACTGAAGTAAATACGTTTAGAAAACAACGCCTAGACTGCTTTCCTTTTAACGACTGGTGTTGGGTTGATTTTAGGTACACTTTTTATGACTGGGTCAAGAGATATTTATAAAGGTGTTATGTGTTTTACGCTTAGATATCGTATTTGTATAATAATTTTTAAGTATTTTATAAGTTAAATGACTAACGAGGGCTGTTATAGCGTCAATTTTCACTCACTGTGTTTTTTTTATATAAAGCATTTCAAAACGACTTTAATAATAAAGTCGTTTACAAAAATGTACCAGATATTATTGGCGTCGAATGAAAAGTGGTTTTAATAATATTAATATAGATTTTCATGTAAGTATATTTTTATTAAAGATGCATAAGCTATATAATCTATCAATATATAAATTAAAAAAAAACAGTTTCACACTGTATCCGTCCCCCACTTTCTGCCGAATTCTGAAGGCATTGCGTGTTGAGTGGCAGGACTCAATGTCACGCTTTGTCTTGAGATCAGAGCGAAGAAATAGAAATAAAAATGTAAGTAAATATTTCATCTCCTCGAGTGGTAATCGAACCCACAACCAGTCGGTTTTACAGTCACACTTTGTGCCATTGCGCCATGACTGGCCTCAATCTATCAATATATAGTTCGTATTTATAATACGAAGAAGACAATCATAAAATGTACGTGTGACCAAAAATACGTGTGACCACAATTTTTTTAACCATTCCCAAGCATAGACAACAACACGGTCGATTCGGTCAAACATATTTATTTCTCACACAGAGTTCAAACGTATAGTAATGTCATATCATACCATACAGTGATAGACGCGACGCGTTTCCTAAAATAGTGATGTGAAATAAATCAAAGATTATAGTTGTCGATATAGATCTAAAAACTAGCGTGTGAATCTCCTGCGGCCTCCATCCTATGAGAGAATATGTGGACTATTCAAGACATATGGGGCTATACCATTTTGTATTGACTTGTGATTTTGCAATTTATAAACATTGGTACAGTAAAATATATAGTATGCGAATAAATTCATATCTTATAACATTTTATTACCAAATTTGGAGATTTTATAAGATTTATTAGTGACAACGATGGCTTATGTTTCTGCGTGTTTCGAATTTGTCGAAATATATATATTTTTTGTTTATATTTTTATTTTTATTTAATACTTTTCGATGGAGATTATTAGGTTTATGTTTTTTTAATTAGTACCTTATAAAGGCAATTATCTGTATTGACTATTAACAAAAGCGACTAAAATTAATCACAAATTCTTCAAAGCAATCAAAACTATACAAAAAAAAATTATAGAATACGACCACGCCTCAATAGATTAGACGTACAATATTACATCTACCATACCAGATAAGAACTGAACCCACGACCTCATATCAAAACAACAAACAACAAGTACTTAGACGTTACAAAATTTGCAAAGCTAATAATATTAATATGAAATATTACGATATCAACTACAAATTGCAATAATTACTACTATAAACTTAATGGAAATTCCTTATATGCTGAGTTTTTAATAAATTAATATCAACCTACTAGTGTTTTTATCGTCAGTACATCCTACCACTACCACCCATATGTTCCACGCTGGTGACCATGCGAGACGCGTATCATTGGCGGCTTACTTCACTCGAGACCTCTCTTTATCACGCAAGCCAATTTACACTTTATCACGCTGTCACTGGTGCTAATTTAGTTTGAACGGTAGCTAATGTCTACACTTGGAAGAGTTGATTGATGGGCGAACGCAGTAAGTCACGATACCTAAACGGTTGTTTGTGATGATAGATTTATAATTAGAATTAATAAGAGTTCATAAACGTGTGACTGTAGACGGGACAGGCTGTGGGTTCGATTTCCATTCGAGGAAATGAAATATTGTGGTGTTCTGGCAAAACTCGGCGTTGAGTTCCGCCTCGATACGCTATGCCTCTAGAACTCAGGAGTCTTAAGACTAAACTCTCTCTCTCTGCCTACCGTGCTACATGCGGAATACAGCGTGGGGCTTAAAAAAAATTAACTTACGTTTTGCAACTGGAATATGTCACTTTATAACCTGTTTCTAACAATGATTTTATGCTTCCGCAAATAATTATATATTTCTGTCATACAAAACTTATATAAATACAAGCATTTTATTGAGTATTCAAACAGTATTATATATATTTCAAATGATATTATTAACATTCATACGTAAATTCTGAGAAGCAGTAAACACACTGTTTACACGGAACGGAATCGTTCCATATTAAATTACGATGTCTCATTTCTATTCACACCTCACCTTCAATATACTAGCTAAATTATTATTAACTTATCGAAAACACATAAAGTAACTTATCGACAGTGTACTCGAACATATCGATAAACAGATTCAAAATACATAGAAAATATCGATAATTTAGTAATATTACACAACTAGTTGGTACAAGTTGACGAGCCTATTCGAAATGCCTACAAAAGTCGTCGGTGGACGGTTTAAAGTGGAAATAACCGATTCAAATGCTAATATATCACAAGGCGGCGCTGTGTGATGGCGCTCATTGGCCATACAATTTACATTAACATACATAACCATGTTGGCCCCGCCTACCGCGCCACGTCACGACGCTTCCGAACTGTAATTATTAGTAATTAGTGAGTCGTGACTACGGTTTGTGTGACTTCAAATCTGTTCTAAATGTTATAGAGGATGGAGAGTCGTTCGGGCAGTCTACGTATCGAATTGTAGATAAGTCGTTGTTATTACGGATAGTCCGCATAAATTTCCTCACCTGTAAGGTATTCAAGGGATTAGACTCATTTCCATATGCCATTTTTTAAGTTTCACGCTGTATCCTGCACATAGCAGGGTAGGTAGAGGGAACCTAGTATTAAATTAAGATACTCCGTTCCCATTAGCTACCGTTAGTTATTTCCATTGCATGGCATTGCGTGTTGAGTGACGGAATTTAACGCCGCGTTTTACTTTGCTACCAAAGCTAAGAAATGAAAATATTAAATATTTAATTTCTTCCAGTGGGAATCGAACTCTAATCGAGTCTGTCACGTTTACAGTCTGGGGATTCTTTCCACAATGTATTACACAAAAACAAATAAATATTTTAGTCATACCGTTCAATAGATATTTAATTTGTATTTGTAGCCTTAGAAGAACACCTTCCAGATACAAAATATGAAATACCAACGTTTTTTATTTCTCTTCATGTCCATGCCTCAATAGCTGAACACGGAACAATGTCACAAATCATAAGCAAGCGTCACTGGCCTCACGAGCTCACCAAATAAGGTTCCCGAGAAGTCGATAGCTGACTTCGCTTAGAGGATTTATGTCGTCTCCTTTCGGTACAAATTAGCGGCGTGTTTCATCGTAGGCGTCGACCAACAAATTTGCGACATTGTTCTGGAGGTATCATAACTGTTGCGAAATCTTAGCATACATACGTGCCATTTCAATAGTAAAAGGAATGATGCAACTTGGAAATACTTTATGGGGTTAAGCCATGGGTTACTATGGGTACTGTAGCAGTATTTTTTTTAATCCTAGATTATTTTAGTTATGTTATTTATTTACTATTGCAAAAAGAATTGTTAAGAAGTGTTCAGAAATTACATATTATTTTCTAAAAAAATGTAATAATTAAATATAACCAAAAATCATAATCAATAAATCTTAGCACAGATTTTACTCACCTGGTGATAAATGTATGTACGTATGTATTGTACGTGAAGTGGTCAATTATACCAATAAAGCTGTTTACTGAAAGTAATGTGACTTTTACATATTAAGTTCAAAAGTGGAACATGTGAAAGGGACCAAATTAAGTATAACAACTTGTTGTAAAACAACATGTATGGAAATGTTTCACACGAATAAGGAACTCCCCCACTCGAGGAGATGAAATTGGAAAGAAATTTCTTCGTTCTGGTTTCGAGACTAAGCGCGGCGTTGAGTTCTGCCACTCAACACGCAATGCCTCCAGAATTCGGCAGAAAGTGGGGAACGCAGTGTCTTAACACTAGGTTCCCTCTGCCTACCCTGCTGGAAAGTGGGGAACGGAGTGTCTTAACACTAGGTTCCCTCTGCCTACCCTGCTGCGTGTGGGATACTGCGTGAAGCTGAATAAGGAACTAGCCAAGCAACCCTTTCTTTGTCTGGTTATTTTTTACAGTATTACCAGTAAAATTGGTTACTATATTTCTATATCTATAAAACAAACTTTAGCAATCTTATCGGCCGTTTCGTAATGCATTTTAATTTATACGTAAAATTGTACTTGCCTCATCGTAAAGCACCCAATAAAGTATAGCTAATAATTAATTTAAAAATCATCGTTTCTGAATCAATTGCTCTAGTTTCGATGTCGCAACTCTGTGGGTGTGCGTCGAAGGCGAGCGTAGGAGCGTCTATCAGATGGTCACCCCGCACCCCGCACCCCGCACCCCGCACCGGTCGTCGTTTCGCAATTTTAGCACGAATTACCTTTACAACGTCCTTATTCTCTTATCATTTTAGTACTCATAATATTATTTGACGATATCGATAAGTTTTAGAGGACGTTAATGCATTTGAATTAAAAAGTATATATTTACAAATTTAAAGGATAAATGTCAGATGTTACTTATAATAGCTTTATTAAACCGATTTACTCATGTCGCTTTGTGTTTGTTCCAGGTCGGTGGCGCACGAGCCCGATGAGCGCGTGCGCGGCGGCCGCCATGCGCGAAAAGCACGCGGCGCCGCGCCGCCTAGCCTCGCCGCCCTCCTCGCCTCTCGAGCGACATCCCAGCCCTCTCGGCTCTCCCCGCGCTGACGAACCTCTGGACCTCAGGGTCACGCACAAGCGTCCGCCACGATTAGAAGATGAAAACTGTAACCTTATCACTCAGTCGCCGCCGCCGCCGCCACATCCCACACACCCGGCTCATCCAGCGCATCCAGCGTTACTACAGTTTTGTCGCCGATTGCCGCTGGCACTACCAGCGTCGTTTGGACGCTATCCCTTCTTGCCCGCCGCGGCTGCAACCTTACTAGCTCCTGGTGCGCCGAGAGCGCCGCCGGTTCCCCAAAACCCTGGAGTAAACCGAGCACGTGACCGATACACATGCTCATACTGTGGCAAAGCATTCCCACGGAGTGCTAACCTGACGAGACACTTACGGACGCATACGGGCGAACAGCCTTACCGGTGCAAGTACTGTGAAAGATCATTCTCAATATCATCAAACTTGCAAAGACACGTGCGGAACATTCACAACAAAGAAAGACCTTTTCGATGTCGTCATTGCGACCGTTGCTTCGGACAACAGACGAATCTGGACAGGCATTTAAAGAAGCATGAAGCAGAAAACGGTGATGATAACCGCCGGAGGTCCCCAGAAGAGACCTACTTTGAAGAAATCAGGTCATTCATGGGACGAGTGGCGCCAGCGCGCCGCGCCGCCACGGCCGCGAGCGTAGCGGACCATACCTGATAGTGAACTCAAGATGTAACTCAATATACGATATCTGGTCGATACATCCAAATGACTCTAATGTGTAATTACAACTGTATGTCATTGACTCTGAGATTTGACACCTGATTCTTATAATAAGCCGCATCGCACTCTATTAAAAGTTATTATTTTATACTCCAATCTGTATTAATATTAATATAAAAGAATGTGTTGAATTATTTGAATGTACATAATATAGAACACATTTCAAGTATCTATTCCTAATCGTTACCGTTGTACGTCTGTTCACAATTGTAACAGTAATATTGTGTCGGCTCGACGATCTTGAAATGTATATCTTTAACGTGTATTCCGACTTTCTGCTGAAATAAAATTTTTGATATCGAATAAAATCAACCCTTTATACTTAAAGTAATAAGGGAATATAAAAATTTGTGTGTAAGTTCAAAACAACCACCAAAAGGAAGTCGGATATCATTTTACAATGTAAATATATGTATCAAAAAAAATTGTTCAAAATAGTTTAGTTAGAACGCGTACCGAATTTTGTACTACCGATAAAGTTATACGATCTAGAATCTATTTTTTATTGTATGTGAATAAAAACGTAAAATAGGTATCTCTATAAGTGTTCAGTGTTCGCTATTTTGGATTTAGTTATTGAATAGAAATGTATGGATGTAAGTAGATTTGTATAGTTTCTTTTTTTTTTGTAAATTTTGCTTCATTTGATGTTATTGTATATGTATATGTTAGTGTTTTAGTCTGAAAGGAAACGCCGGTTACCAATATACATATTATGACTTGTTGCTTATTGATCAAGTAAATAATTTTATAAAATGTTAGAAAAGTAGCACGAAATGATATTATGATCAAAATGTGAAGAATTTTATACTGTGTGTTGCGTAAATTATTTAGTTATAGAGCGAAGCCACAGAGTACGATAAATATATGGTTTTTTTTACGATTTGGACGTTCATCGCCCTTGTTTGTTATGTTTAAAAATTATACGAAAATTTAGAAAATAATTTTATTTCTGAGATTTTATATAGAAAATTATATACATAATATAATATACAGGTTATTTTGTAAATCTATTATAAACAAAAAGAAACGATTCGCTCGTTTTTATAAATCTTTCTACTAAATTAGGATAGAACATCTGTGATTTTATTTATTACTTGACCGCAATTGGATCCGTGTATATTGTTATATCATATGTTGAGGGAAGTCTTTCAAAGAACTAAATGTAAACGTTCCTTTAAGTATAGATAGATCTCTATTATTGTTACGAGTATAAAAAATATTGTATGTTTTGTTTCGTTCTTTTTTTTATGTTTGTCATGCCTTTTTTTTTATTCGCCTTATATATCCTATTCTTCCTAAATGGATGATTTTAAATCTCCATTCATAAAATCAAATGCCTGAGCTTTGGTCTAAAGTATTCTGATTATACTTTCTTGGTTATATGATACAAAATAATTAAAGAATTCTTGTATTCTATAGCTGTTAATAAATTTTACCTAATTAAATTTTATCTAAAGTTTACTTATATCTAATATATAATTAAAAAAATAATAAACAAATAAATAAAATATAATTTTCTATTACAGAGCTATTAAAATTGTTACGTTTCCCTATATATTTGAAAGTATTTTTCAAACTACCCTCAATCCTGAGTCAGTGTTACCTTAATAATAAAAACAATTTGCCATGCCCTTATTCTTATAGTATACTCGTACCAAATCATATCGTTAGGCATATAAGAGATGCTATTTAAATTATCACTAGAAAACTAAGTAATTTTACCTTTGCCGTTTTATACTTTTGATACCTATTAGGCGTTTGAAGGTCACCGATTACCTTGTAAAAATGAAATAAATAACATTAAATCAATTTGTTTATTTTATTCCACATCCTTCTCTCTTTTTTTTTCGCTTATTCGATCCTGTATCGAGTAAAAACAATAATTTATGAAAATTTACGATTTTTAAATTATATTTAAATATATTAATTATATTTAAAATGGGTAACTTGTATAGATATTATGGGGAACCTGTGATTTTATCTGATCCAAAACTTTATAAAAAATCGACACAAATGAAGTCACATTTTATAAAGATCTAAGATCCTTAGAAAAGTAAAAGATGATTAATATGCAATCCTCAAGACTATGTAATTAGGAGCTATTATACTAATATTTCTTTAACATTTTTGAAGCCGTCATGACGCAGGAGCACAGTCGTGTGACTGTAACATGAAGGTTGTGAGTTCAATCCTCAATTGGACTAGTAAATTATTATTTATTAATATTTTCATTTCTTCGCTCTGGCACCAAGGCATAAGTGCGGACTTGAGTTCCTCCACTCAAAATGCTATATCGAAATTTGGCGGAAAATGGAAAACGGAAAATATTAACACTAGGTTCCCTGTGTCTACCCCACTATAAGCGGGATACACCGTGAAAAAAAAGACTTAAAATTATTAAACAAAAAATAAACTAACGAATTGTTGAATCCAAATACAATAAAAATAAACTTCTAGCACAAACATTTATATCTACGCCTAGGGCGTTTTAGCGCTCCGCCCTGTGAGCGGCTCCGCTTTTACGATATGATTAAGCTTTATTGCCAATAATTTGAGAGAAACAAACCTCCCAGATCTATTGTGATTGTATAAACGAGCAATTGAATTTACAACTCTAATTAGACCTTCATTTCGTTTAGGAATGTTCTGTGGCCGTTGCGATGTTTGCTGTTAAAATTAAAAGTAATCTACCATTGTGGCGCAGTGGGATAGCGTGTGACTTCAAGCGTGGTGGCTGTACGTTCGATTTTCATTTGGAGATTTCTTTTTTCATTTCTTCGTTTTGGTAAATGAAAGTATGGCGTTAAGAGCCACCGTTGAATGCTGAGAATGACATATCTTTACACTAGATTTTATCGTTCCACCCATTGATGTGCTAGCTAAACCTGGCAGAGAAATATATTATATGAACTACACTAAAACTATTAAGGCCCGTCGTAGCGCAGGGGCATAAACGTGTAAAAAACGCACAAGTTGTGAGTTCGATTCCCACTCGAGGAAATGAATTATTGTTTTTTAATATTTTAAATTTTTCGCTCTAGTAACACGGTAAAGCTTGGCGTCGAGTTCCGGCACTCAACACGCAATGCCTTGAAAATTCGGCGTGATGTGGGAACGTAGTGCCTTAACTCTAGTCTTACTTTTACTCTACTCTTACTCTTCCCTCTGAAACGATTACTGGATACAGTGTGAAGCTGATACTAAAACTGTTAACAACATAATATAATGGCACTAAGCTTTGTTATCTGAACTCGCTGATCTGATCACTATGTAGCAAACCCTGACCCTTATGTAACGTTATGTAAAATTGTAACAGTAGGTATATTCTTGAGGCTAGTCGTAGCGCAGGGGCACAAAGAGTGACTCTAAAATAGACTGGTTGTGGGTACGTTTCCCACTCGAGGAATTGAAATATTTTTATTTTCATTTCCATTTATACTTTCATTTCTTCGCTCTGGTGGCGGCTTTGAGTTCCACCATTCAATACGCAATACCCGTATAACTCAGTGGAAAGTGGGAAACGGAGTGTCTTAACACTAGGTTACCTCTGCCTACCCTGCTGTGTGCGGGATACAGCGTCCAGCAGATTTTTATTTACACTTTTAAAGTGTTATTCCACACTTCTAAATATGTACAATTTATTATTATTTATCTATTTTATTTAGGAATATTCTTTTATTATTATACCGTAATTTCAATTTCAAAGCTATTTCTGCATAAAAAAAATTGTCACATTACAGTAGTTACTACAAACGACTTCTACTCATGAAGGTATTAAAATACGAAAGTTATATAATTTCGAATGAACGTTATCAGAAACTGATAAGTTTAAATTACATAATAAATTTTATTAAGTAAGCGCCGCCCTATTCTAGTCGGGTTCCAGCAACAAAGTATAGGTTTCATTATGTATAGTACCTTAACGGAATCGTTTCCAAATAGTATGGTTTAAGTTATAAGAGGGAAGACATGGAATTGTTAATACTGTAGAAGGATTTTTTCCACCTTAATTATAAAAATTATCAAAAATTTCATAATACATTATTTTTAAATTTGGCATATTATTATTTATCTTTAATAAAAATATAACTAATAAAAAAAACTATAAATAATTTAAGGTTTTATATTATCACACATAATCATTTATTGCTTAACAAAAAAAAATAAAACCAGAAATTGAGGACAGTCGTGGTACAGGGGCGCAGCGTGTGACTGTAAGCGCGACAAATTGTGGGTTCGATTCCCACTCGAGACACTGAAATGATAAATATTTATTAATGGTATTTAGGCAAAGTGCGATATTGAGTTCCGTAACTCAGCGGAGTGACTTAACTCTAGGCTTCCCCTGCTTGCCCTATTACATACAAAATACAGCGTGAAGCTGGAAAAAGAAAAAAACAATAATCACTTTCTCACATTAAGTTTATATAACAATCGAAATGGTCAAAATTTCGATTTAGCATTCCGCCTATCAAATAGAGCCTCAGCTAGAAATGGCTGTTCTGGGTGGGGCAGATTGCACAACGACGACACGGCCGGGCGGCTAGTTAGCGGCGCGTGCGCTGCCACCGTTGGGTTGCGTTGCCATATTTATAGCTTATTGAAAAACTGTCGTACGCTTTCACAGAATTATGAAGTCAACAGTCAGTCAGACACCCTCCATTTTTTTACAATCCTCTCTAAATAACCGCGATTTGAGACGCCAATTATAAATGTTAAATCCGTTTTTAGAAACCGCGGACAAAAAATCGATCGATATCATAATCGATACATGTAACGACTGTTACGGTAGCTGCGTCCACTGGAACCAGTGTTACATCTGCGGTGAAAGCAATGGAGAGTGGAGAGAAAAAAAAAATATTGTAATCGATTTAATGAGCTTCTTATTAATTTAATAATGACATTTACTATAGACATAATTGTAAAATGTACATGTAATGTAGGTATATTTTGAAAGGTCGCCCCGAATCCGTACAGATAAGATGTAACCAGCGAAGCCGACTGGCTACGGTCAGTTGCGTGATTTTGAGAGCAAACTTGCGGTGACATGTCGCCATTGATATAGAATACTCAGAACTAAAAATATATTATTTTTATTTTTAAATAAATACTCAATTTTATATATACATGTAAGTTAATTTAATTAACATAATGTAAATTTAAAATAATAATCAAAAATACATATAAAGATCATAACAACGATAAGGACGATGTAGTAATAGTAAAAATATTGAAGAATATCTTCTTTTCTCAATAGATTGTTGTACGAATAATAATTTGAAAATTAATATAAGTTATCTTGTCAAATATTAATAACTTTTAATAGTGAAAATTTGTAAAACTCTCTCAAGAGAAATTGCTAAAACGTATATAAGTTATAACAAATCAATAAGAATTTCGACGTAGCTTGATAAGGGCGTAGCTTATTACGGGTTCGAATCCCGCTACGTTCAAATTTTTATACGTTACATTCAAAAAATATTAAAAATATTTAAAATATATATCACATCCAGCAATACCACATTCAACATCCACGATACAAAACAGGTGACCGATCCATCACCTGTGCTCAACGACGTGGCTAATTAAAGGAAAGCAAGGTCGGTTGGACCAGACTAGCGCCCACTCTGGTCCACAAAAACAACGACGTTACGCAACGCGGGCCGTTTCTCCTCCTCCTCCTCCTCTGTGATTGTAGAGTGAACTGTCACTTTTATATTTTGTGTACACTCGACTTTGCTTGGGAAGTAGTAGAAGTAAATTTAAGAGTACGAGACTGTCGTCTGGGTTTAAACGCGATGGATGTTAGTTCGATACTCATTCGGGGAAAAATATTTTCATTTCCTCGTTCCGGTAGGGAACGAAGAGTCTTATCACTAGATTCCGTCTGTTTACCCAGCTATATGTGGGATACAGCGTAAATTTTAAAATAATGTCAATGGTTTAAATACTGTAATGTAATAAAAAATATATACCGAGAAAGAAATAGAATTGTCGAAGAAAAATATTCATTAAAAAATCATATTTGTAGTCTACAGTTCTAATCATTTAACGTTTCTTCTCTCTATTATTAAACATCGTAAACATTTCTATTTTTCTTTTTCTAATAAATATATAAATGAAAAAAAAATCTTAATTCCGTTGAAACATTATAAAAGAACCCGTTGTTTCACATATACATACACAGCACTTACTACCTTATCAGAAAGCATATACTTAATTCAACACATAACAAAATTAAGTCTAAAATGTAATTTTAATTAAAAATAAAAAAAAATGCTTAAAAAAAGCGTCCGCTTAAACAAAAAAAATACGACCTGATTCCTGAGAGTCATCTTACCGTACTTTTAAGATTTCTGCTGTGAAATGAAATTTTTATAAACTAACTAATAAACAGATTGATAAGAAAATAAAGTAATTTTATATTATTAATAAGAAAATAAAGTAATTTTATATATTAAAAAATAATATATTTTTTATCTATATGAGATGAATCCACCTTATTTTTCAAGTATCTGTTGTCTGTTGCGATATCAAAGAAAGGAAACCTTCTATCTTATCAATATGATGTTTATTGTAACATTCATGGTACTTCGGTGCCAAACGTTTTTTTTAACTGATTGTAGATAAGTACAGACAATTAAAATTTCACATTATTTCGTTTATTTTTTAAATTTGCCTTTATAAAATTAAATTACATTGCAGAGACCGTCGTGGCACAGAGGCAAGTGTGTGACTGTGGGTTGGATTCTCTCTCGGGGAATGAATTATTATTTATTAATAAGTACTTTCATTTCTTGGCTCTGGTACCAACGTAGAGCGCGGCGTTAAGTTTCACCACTTAACACACAACTATATGCGGGATACAGCGTAAAGCTAGTAAAAAAACACATTGCAATTTTTTTTATATTCCTATTTTTAAATTACGTACCCAAAAGGTTTATGCATAAAATATGCTAGTAAAGATCAACAACTTTTAATTTTAAAAAAACAAACTTTCTAACATCAACAAATTTGATCTATTTATTTAAAATATTAATTTAGCTAAAAACCATGTTTAGTTTGTCTATACGGCCTCCTATATACGTTTGAATAATGCGGATGTAACGCCTTACATTCGTCTAAAGTAGAATTTCTATGTAATTTACAGCATTACAACTATATATATATATAGCAGTATATATATATATATATATATATATATATATATATATATATATATATATATAT